>JARK01000195.1:0-16346 GCA_000688135.1 Ancylostoma ceylanicum | reverse complement strand
GGGGGGGGGGGGGGTGATTTTGTTGTTGCTGGAGTGGGCTTGTTGCTCGGAGAAAGGCCTATTTTGTAGTATGTGTAGAGAAATAGCATTCAATTATTACATGAAGGGTTTTCTTCTCCTCATCTCCAGACTAACAGCTGCGAGTGACAAACCGCTTATACAACAACATAAATTTTTTGAGCTCTATTCTTTTACTATTTCTTTGCATATTTTATTTTCTTAATTCTAAACCGAGACTATTCCAGGAGGGTCGCATTGAGGAGGACGCGGCAATTCGAATTATCCAGGAATGTACAGCGTTGTTTCGGCAGGAAAAAACCATGCTAGACATAGAAGCACCTGTCACTGTATGTGGTGACATCCATGGACAGTTCTATGATCTTATGAAATTGTTTGAGGTGAGGCGGACCGCTTATTTATTTCTTTTACCAATAGGTTACATATTGCAATTAGATGTTGTGATTTTTGAAGTTTTTTTTCTTTTTTCTTTTTGCTGAACTTCATTACCCGTTTGCAGGTTGGTGGATCTCCAGCCACAACCAAGTACCTGTTCCTTGGTGACTATGTAGATCGAGGATACTTTTCGATCGAATGTGTCCTGTACTTGTGGGCACTGAAGATCTGCTATCCGAACACACTATTTTTACTACGAGGGAATCACGAGTGCCGTCATTTGACCGAGTACTTCACGTTTAAGCAGGAATGTGAGTTGTTTCGATTTTTTTTTGTTCCTGGCCTTTTCCAGCATATCTGGCAGGTTTATTGAAGATTTTCTCTAAATTTCAATTTCCAACGTTTCCCCGAAGAGGTCTCAATTTTCTAAGGTTGAGGCTGTTTCTCGACCTCGGGGAGTCGTAATTCTATGTCTTCTCCCACGGCTGACATTGAGCTAATCATGTTATGCAACTAATATGTGTCCCATTTTTGTCTTTTCTGCATGAGCGAGCCCTCGACAGCCTTGCATCGCATAGACAGCTAATAACGCTAAACAGAAGAGCCTATTACTCGTACCATTCAATTAGTTCTCGTCCGAGAGAGGAAGCAAGCAGGAAGGGATGGCGGGGGCTAAAGTATATTTTCCGCAAATGATATTCTAGTTTGGACTTAGGAAGTGCATTTGTGGACATTCAAGTTTGAGTTGACTAAATCTTCTAGTTTTTTTTTCTAAACTTCTTCGTCACCGAGAGCTACAAAGGTTTTGATTTTTTTTTTTCGAAAGAGGATAAAATCAGGATCGCAGTGACGCATGAGACCTGGGTATTCGTCTTCAAAAATAGAAGAAAAAGAAACGTGTCTTGGTGGTGACTGCGCGTGTTGTGCAAAGAGAAGAAGGGGCATTCACTGGAACGATGTTTTAGTCCACATCCAGAAAGGACGGTTCTCTTTTGCGAAAATCCCTGAGCTTCGGTACCTTCACAACACCCATTTGCTCCGTTTGCTGAGACTCTTCTGGAATGGCCATTTTTTTGTGGAACTCGTACATTTTAACCTGCAAATAGGTTCCTGCTCTCTTGGGAAGGTTCTTTAATTTCGTCGGTGTTGTTAGCAAATTAATTTTTACCTCACTTTTTTGATTGGGTGCCTGTGTTTCTCCGCTAGGGCATTATCTTGAAATTCAAAGAAACTGTGAAAGTCTGCTGTTTTATACTGAATGAAAACTACCATTCGACTAGATCTGATTATGGTGCTCATACAAAGTTATGCCTACAGAATTTCATCTCTTCAAGTTGTGAGGGAGTAGGGGTCACAGGTGCCTCCTACGTTTCTCATACCGACAGCCGGATCATTAGAGGTGCAAGGCGGCTTTGAAGCCATTTCAATGGAGGTTGGCAATAAACTTCCCTAACCTCACCACTTGAAATTCTTCATGACAGCGTTTACATCAAATTCATTGAGGTGGACCACTATGTGCCCAGCTAATCTAAGAGTTTTAATTTTTCAAAATTGAATTTAAGAATAATCCAATGTTAGACAAGGTGTTGGTTGTCTTTTGAGTTCGCACAGTTTTTCTGTCAATGGTTGTACTTTGTGCCTCGATGCCATTTGGAAATGTCTCGTTGAGACTCATCTAAGTGTTGGATGTTATTGCTTTACTTTTTTTTTCGGCTCTCGATACAGATTTCTAAGTTCAAGACTTGTCCTTATCTAGTAAAGATCTTCTCGCCATCACTGTTGTCACTTCATACTACGTATTACTGTAGTGATGACTGAGACGCGATATGATGCTCAGGATATTGCGATTATGTCGTATGAGCAGTGATTAGCTTTGCCAACCTACGTCTCCTTGACGACAGCGGCTTCCTGGCTACGTTGGCTGCGCATTTCGCTAGATGCGTTTCTGCAGAGGGGATAATTGAGAAGGGCATATTTACTGGTGAGGTACATGGCTTTTCGGAGCTGTGAAGAGGTGAGCGCAGAAATATGTGTGGATTTTTGTTGCAAAAACTCAATTTACAATTCATACTTCTAAAGCTCTCCCTCTTATCATAGCTGTTTTGGTCGTATTGCTGGGAGGACTTTTTAAATACTTCCTCAGATTTAGTATTTTTACATGAAAGGAGTAGAGCATGTTTCTAATAATCCGTGGGCTTGGCATTATACTGGAACGAGACGTCATTTTTGTCTAAAAGTGACTGTTTGTTCCATTTTGGCTGAATATATCGGATTTCCTTCCACGGACCGGAACCTCATGTATTTTAAATGCCTCACTGCTGAAGTGCGGTTCTTTCACAGTATTGACTGAATTCTCAAGGACGCTAGCGTCACAGCGGACTTCCATTTGATTAACCATGACATTTGCAGAGTGGATGAACTGAAATTGTGACTTGGCACCCTCTCTCAGAGTAAAATCGATGCTATTTTCTGAAAAGGGGTACAGTTGGAGAGGTGCCAGTTCTTGCTGTTGGACTTATCCCTCTATTTGCAAAGCTCTGGTGATTTGTAGCGAGTTTATGGAGAAATGCTAAAGAAAATTAACTGGATATCTCGAGTAGTTGAATTAATGTAGTTTCTCTTAAAGTTCTGGCTATGAACGCTCCAATTAGGCAACTAGAAGGTTGATATAGAAAAATAAAGACAAAAAGAACAGGAAAAATCTCCTTCGTAGATTTATGAAAAGCTCTGTCTTTCATGACCGTTTTGCCTTTATGCGGTAGGATTTAGAGTGATTTTCCTATCAATGCGATGAGAAACTTGCGTCGATTACACAGTCCTTTTCCCCAGCTCTATCTCGAGTTCAGATTCTGTATCTATTCCTGTGCAATGCATTGTACAGATTCGGGAAGGGTAACCTATGCATTAATAATTCAAAATGTGGGTCATCCATAAAATAACCAAGATCTGGAAGCCTTGATATTAGCCGTGACATGCTATGCTCTACGACAACCCCGGAAAGGTGTACCCAAAAGGTGGTCGTTGTTGGATATTTGGGAAATCCTGGAAAGCGCGATTAACGATTAGTTTGTTGGGCATATGAAGATTGAGTTTTTCTATTTTGAAGAAAAATCCAACAAAATTGTGGAACTAAGTCACAGTAATTTTTTTGTCCTCATCCTTTCGTTTATTCAGGCAAGATCAAGTATTCGGAACGTGTATATGATTCATGCATGGACTCATTCGACGCATTGCCGTTGGCGGCGTTGATGAACCAGCAGTTCCTGTGCGTCCATGGTGGGCTTTCCCCAGAAATCCACACATTGGATGATATTAAAAGGGTATGTTCATAATTTTTGCTGTCGAAATTTAAGGTTTCCACTTCCTCACTCCTTTCTCGCTTTTTTTGAAAGATTTCCGTCAGTGCATGTTATAAATTTGAGAATGCCCTGTTTTAGTTGGATCGCTTCAAGGAGCCTCCAGCTTTCGGCCCAATGTGCGACCTTTTGTGGTCGGATCCACTCGAGGATTTCGGCAGCGAAAGAAATGCCGAGCAATTTAGCCACAACTCTGTGCGCGGTTGCTCATATTTCTATAGGTGAGCGAGGTTTCTATTTTTATCCAGGCAGTGTATGTTTTATAAATGCATGTTTTGGAAAACTTTCCGTCAAGGTTGTACGACTGTAGATGGAGTTGTTGAATCGTTAAGGGATTCTGTTGGGGTAACGGCATTGCAGTACTATCTGATGTTGGGTATCAAAAGTTGCTTTTATGAGGGCTGGTGTGTGAGCTGAAGATCTTCCAGAACCTCTAGGAAACCTGACATGTAGTTTTTCGTCGTACTTCTATCGTTGGCAGCATCCTCTGATGTGGTCTACTTTCGTGCGCCCTCAGGCGTAATCCACCAATCAGGACATCCCTGTTCGGAGAATGCCACACTAGTGTTTTTCTCTGCACCCCATCTCCCTAGTTCCTCGCAGGGGTACGGGGAACAAATCTGTTTCGATCTACAGGACCCCAAATTGACATTTGCAACGAGTTTGACATCATGATATATCAGTAAACCTATTTATTTCCATACGAGCTTCCTCAGATCCAATTTATCATTTTCGTCGTTTCAGCTACGCTGCATGTTGCGACTTCCTCCAGCGCAACAATCTGTTGTCCATAATTCGCGCCCATGAGGCACAGGATGCCGGGTAAGAGCAAATAACGAGCTGTCTTCCTGTTTTTTTTGTCTAACATGCCGTTTGTATTCAATTTCTATGTCCTTGTTTTTGTCAACTTCTCCAGTTACAGGTATCGAATGTACCGAAAATCGCAAGCGACGGGATTTCCTTCACTCATTACTATATTTAGTGCTCCAAATTATCTCGATGTATATAACAACAAAGGTATGCGTTTTTGGCAGTCTTCCTGCCTTTTACTCTGCTTTATTGATGATTTGCTGGTTTTTTTCTCTCGACAAGAAATTTGTAAGTTGCTGACAACCTACATATTAGTACCTAGGGTTGAATTCCAATGAGATTATTGTGGTTTAGCTAGTCTCTCTAATTCTCCATATAGAAGCTGAAATTTGAATGAAATAGTATTTATGCTATTTATTACCATAATTTCATTGCATTCTCCAGCGGCCATCCTGAAATATGAAAACAATGTAATGAACATCCGGCAGTTCAACTGTAGTCCTCATCCTTACTGGTTGCCGAATTTTATGGATGTGTTTACGTGGTCACTGCCGTTTGTTGGAGAGAAAGGTCTGTGTAGTAGTAGTTTTAATAAGTATATTCCAAAGTACTGCTTCTCGAAACCCCATTATAGTGACGGAGATGCTCGTGCACATTCTTAATATTTGTTCGGACGACGAGTTGATGGCCGATGGAGATGATACTTTCGAAGGTGCGCTTTTATCTTCTACTTCTTCTTTACCTTTACCGTACTTGTTTTTCTTCGTTATTCCTTTCATCTTAATTAGGTTTGATTCCCCTCTCTAGAGTAGCCGTGCTATCTCAGTGCGACAGGCGTTCTTTTCTCCAGCGGACTTCAGTAACTGATTGTCTTTGAGATAATTCTGGAATAATAATGTATCTAAAAAATTGTGACTGCTTAATTCAAGCTCACGTAGAGAGAATGTGGCTTGTAGCTGTTCATGGGAGTGCTTTGAAGGCTTTGGGGCTAAGCTGACGTTTTCGAGAATCTTGTCAATTTTTTCTCTCCGTTTCCAAGCTGTCTCTCTAACGCGACAGAGAACGAGTGAATTCCCACTGGTATCGTTCCGGCTTTTTTTCTACTGGCCATTCCTTTTGCTAAAGAAAACGAGCACAATTTATGCGCTAGGGGAAGCTTCTGTGTAATGGAGCGCTTCCATAAACTGTCTCCAATGTTCAGGGAATTTTTCTGTTTCAGTCCTATCGAATATTGATGTCGTACACGCAGACTTACAGGAAATCGATTATAATTTGTATAAGAAGTTATCCTGGCGACAGAACTGTTTTTTTGTACTTTCAAGCGTTCAAAAAGTTTGAGACAATCAGTTGCTGAATGTCACTCATTCTTCCTCCCATATCCTTAACGATCAAAACTCTTTTTAAAGCAAAAACAACCACCAACTGACCGTCCCATGTAGCTCCTCAAGTGGACCCTTAGCGTTTCGATATTGCTCTTCTACATAGGTCTGTTGTCCACTATCTGTCACCATTCTCTCCTGCCCCTATCCAGCCCCTATTACGTGCGTAGAAACGTGATGTTCGTCCCAACTATCCGTATTTCAACAACCACCTACCTATAGGCGGTCTTAGGCGTGTCAGTTCTGGTTTTTCAGCATGCTCATTTATGAGGGGGTCGATGCGACGCACTGTCTTGCATCTTCCCCTTTTTTTTATCAATGTGTTAGTTTCCAACAATGACAAACATCGTATAACTATATTCTTTCTGTGGTCGTAAGCACTTTTTGGCACGGTGCCGCACTCTTCGTAATTACATTCATCACCTCTGCCATTGCAGCACTTTATAGAAAAGGAATTACTTGCTGAGTGAAACATTTTTCTCTTCGAACTCGGTCAAGGGAATTTCAAATTCCTTCAGTGAGATTGAAAATTGTTAATTGAGAGGGGTGTATACTCAAACTGCCGTCAGTTACCCTCTTTTTCCGATCCATTTGTAATTGTTTAGAATTTTCTGAGGACGGTTTTATTAAATTTCATTAAATCACAGTTTTCTTTTGAATCGAACATTTCAAAGAGTGCTTCAGAAATCTTCACCTCTAAAACGCCTGATTTCTTATGCTAGAGGTTTTTTTTATTCACTTTTTTTTCGCCCCACCTTCATATGAAATGCTATGGAAAGAGATAATTCACTTTTTGCACAGAGAAAGCTCTCAAGAAATGTGTCGTTCATAATCAAGTTCCATCGCCTTTTATTCACTTCGTGGGTGGCTCTAACGACTTCTGTGAAGCGAAATGTCCCTGTTCTATAAATGGAGAACGTAGTGGGACATGCATCCACTGAGGAGGTTCTAACCTAACCAGACGTTTATTCTTAATGGAACCGTGCCGAGAAGTGCTACGACACAACATCTACTCTAACAAGCGCGTTTGTCTTTCATTTTCTGCGAATCTTTTGTCTAAACCAACACAGTAAATCGTTATGATGGTAGTATGACAATATGTGAGTGTGATCTATACTCTTCCAACACCAACTTGTTGATTGTACAACACATCTCATCTAATTTCACTATTTTCATGCTATCTCAGGCGGCGACGGTAAGTACCTACTTTTTGTAGCGCTACCTATCCATAACGGTTGCTGAGCGCGTGCAGCATTTGGTAGGTGGTCAGCTGCGCAAGCAGCTGACTGCTGTTAGAGCTGCTGTGGATACGCGCCCAGTTACCGGGCTGGGTAATGTGAGCTAACTCGGGCTTGTGTGCGGTGTTATTAACAAAGCATGTGTGATTTTCAATGTCAGTTGCTGTATGATTTGTCCCTATATATGGCGAGAATATTGACAGACAACCAGATCGTGGCGTAATGCTTGATGTGGGTTATCGAATGAATGGCTTCGTAATGGAACTAGATTTCAGGAATTCTGCCGATTTGGTTGAAAATTTTTAGTTGCGTTGTTAAATTCCTCGAGTGCAGCTGAGATTCGGTAAAACAGAATAGTTGGATATCGAAACTTCCGTTTTGAAGATTCCCTAGGAACAGTTAAGGATGTAGCTCCACCGTGTGTTTATGGTGGAGATGTAAGCAGATCCCCAATTTTTTGACTTCATGTAAAATTTTATGAAAATGCCCTACATTCGTTTTTGGACTCCAACATTAATAATTAAGGTAGTAATCATCGGAGAACGGCCCTGCTTTGGAAGACATTCTATGTATGCAGGCGAAAATGCTGAGAATATCTTTCTCTTTTTGGCCAGCGGTACAACATTAACGCGTAAAAGTTTATTTCGAGACATTTTTTTGCCTTTTCTACAATTTCATAATTGTTCTAAGTTCCTTCTGGAGATCTCAGTATTTCATGAATAAGTTATTTTGACAAAAATCCCATGATTGATTTCTGTATGTCTTGGAGGAGAAAAGGTTTCTTCTTTCTTGAGCGCGTTTGCTTTACCAAAACCTGCTTTACCTTTGCTTTTTCTTTGGTTCTCTCTTCCAGCGCAGCAGCGTTGTGTTTTCAAGTACGTAGTACGTTTTTTGGTGTAGTGTAACGAAAAATTACTCGAAGTGGTGCTAGAAAAAATTCTCATGTGACTAATATCCCTTCAGGCACTTTCTCTTCGGAGCTTCTCCTTTTTTCTTCAAAAACTTGTTTTGCCGCACCTGTTTTGATAGTAATTGAATTCCAGCTATCTAATGCACTCGAGGGCACTCAGAATGAGTTTCGCAGTGAGAAGCTAACCCGCAAATGAATTGATGAGTTGAAGAATCACAGAACTTTCTCACTCTATGCATGATGACTGGCGAAAAGCATGCTGTTTGATGCGTCCGTCTGATGTATTCGTCCTGTTCACCGACCGCCGTTCGACCGCCGCCGCTAGGCAGTGTTGGCTAGCAGTGCAAAGAGAGCTGTACCGACCGATCCCGCTCGGCCGGCACAGCTCTCTTAGCACTCGAATTCACCAGCGATAAGCATTCCCCTTTATTCGTTGTTCCACACATATACACACCTTGAGCCATTCATTCGTCGTCCCCCATCTCCAGTTGTCCACTAGCTACCGGTTTTCTTCATTATTTATTTCAAGCCAGCTCGTTGTTTTTGCCACATTCACCTTGACACACCGCTTTCGTGGCCACCGTCGAGTTTCGCCTTCCATATATAGCCGCATCTAGTGCTAGTGGTTTTTTTCCTTTCGATTTTTAGTCTTTCCATGTATTCAGTTGGTCGGGATTTGTAGTTAACTGCAGTGTTTTCTGATTTTTATTTTGATGCAGTCAGTCTTCTCTATTCCTTAAACCAACCTCGGTTCATCGTCGAGTTCGTGGCGGTTTTCGTGGTACTTAGTTGGTTCTTTCTGATTTTAGCGGTTATCCCTTGTTGTGTGTACGCGACACGGCACTAATGTCTTGAGAATGCTCTAGCGACCAAGGGTTACGTCACAAGGAAGAGGTGTTTTGTGGCTTAGAGAACAACCTATGAGGGTAGTGCTGCAATCAGGTTCTAGAATTCTGCTTTTAGAAAAATGGTCTTTTCCTGCTAAATAGGTATCTAAAGCACTGTATATGTTCTATTTTTGAAATTGGGGGTTATACCAACCAATTCCTTCAAAATTTATTGTTGAAACCCATTTGGTTATCCACAAAAGTTGTGCATTTCGCTTTTGGAAAAAGCAGAAATTAGCATAATCAGGCGGAATTTGAGAGTGGTGTCAGTGAGCGCATCCTCTTTACAGATTCTTTAATATGGCATGCGTATAAAACAGACTATCTATTTGAAATGCGGACATGGTGTCGATATAGTGGCACATCTTGTTCAGGCAGCACTAGAATTCTCGCCAATAGTAAGTCGCATGAGAATAGTAGGGTGTAGTTCTGCATGCCACAAGCAGGTGAAATGAATAGCTGCTTGATACCGTATAATTAGAATGCGACTAGTGAGAACGCTTCGTTGGTTGTCAGCTTTACGCTGTGCTCGACAAATATTTTCAGGATGAGATGAAAAAAACCATTTTTTTGTCCTTTTTGACCGCTTTTCCTTTACATATGTAGTTCATAGATTTGAGAAATAATTCCGAATTTTGGGGCTCGGGCTACTTCCTGGCATGCAAAACCTGTCAAACTTATGGATAGGATTTCTCTGTCAACTTTAATTAACACTATACCAACACTATGTACTACATACTGTATTTCGAGGACATTTAGGGATATCTGATAGCAACGCTGCTCCTCTAGCTTCTTCTAGAGCTGTTTTTTCCCACTAGCTTTCACAGAATCTTCGAGATGTAGTCGAAATTAGTGCTCGAATTCTAACAAAACTCAATTCACAAAACCTTACTGACGTAACGCTTGGAGTATGCGTATGAATGCCCCGAGAAATGCGCACGTCAGACTGAACCGAGGTTGGACGAATGGCAGAGAGGTTTTCCACTTGTGCTTAATTTCAGGTGGAGTACCGTCAGCACGAAAGGAAGTGATCCGGCACAAGATTCGTGCTATAGGAAAAATGGCGCGCGCTTTCTCTGTACTCAGGTATGCATTGGCTGATTTTAAATGTTTTTTCTTTCGCAATTACTCTAATCTTTGTGTTACTTGAAAGAGATTCTAGTCTGTTTGTTGTTGATTGAAGCAGTTCGTGGGTTTTTGGAAAGGAGGATTCATGCCCAATATCGTTCGCGGGCTTAACCCACATTCCAGTTTCTTACTGGTCGTGGATCTACCCTGCACAGAAACTTCTTGTAACATAACATCTCTAATCTAACAGAGCTTTTTTCGTCTTTATTCTAACTTTAGTGTTGAAATTAAGGTTTTCGAGTGTGAATAGATGTCTAACATTAGTAGTAATGCAGTGCGGAGATTTCTCCTTTTAATGATTGATTTGAAGAAGTGCTGCTGCATCAGCACATTGTGTTGTTTGTGGGCGTGGCTTGTTGGTTTTTGGAGGGCGGATGAGGACTATTTTTGACTTTTTCATGGTGATCCAGTATAGGTTTTGCTCTGTCTTGTATGCTTGATATTTTTTGTTTCTTCGAAATATTTTTTAAAATTTTCTATTATCGCTCCAAAGGCATTGCCAAGCACATCCCACAAATGTCACAAATACTGAGCAACCCGTAGAAGCGCGTGTACGTGTATAAAATGTGTGCAGCATGGTATTCACGTCGAATTTCAGAGAGGAAAGCGAGACGGTGTTGGCGCTTAAAGGCCTCACACCGACGGGAACGTTGCCATTGGGCATACTGAACGAGGGTAGACGTGGAGTACAAGAGGGTAGGTGCTTCTAGTATGTGGTCATCGCTTCGACAAGCTCCGGCCCCAGATGATCGTTTGATCGTACTCGTTCGCATTTCTGTCCGTTTTCTTCCTTGAGCTAACCCAATGTTGACTTGTTGGTTTCTTTGGGGTGTGCTGCGCCTGTCCGCTCTGGTGTGATACAACAACTTCAACAACAACACTGTTATGCACGGTGTTCCTATTATTAACATTACTGTATTTCAACGTTGTGCTTTTGGGAAAATTTCTTGACTGAATTGTGGTTAGAAGAAGAAAAAAATTTTGTGCCATAAACGGCAACTATATATTTGAAGACACGAGAGCGAGACGGTGCTGCAACTCAAGGGCCTGAATCCGGGCGGAAAACTGCCACAAGGCATTCTATCTGGAGGAAAGTCGGCGCTTGTCGAGAGTAGGTTGACGTTTGGTTAGGAGACACTTAGAGTGGAAATGTTTGTTGAGAAATTGTGCTGCTTTTGTAGCTACGTCCTGTAGACGTTATCATAGACGAAAGGCTAGTCGAGACATTGTCAGAGCTTTTCACCTTGGTAATTGTTAACCATTTTATCCGAAAACTATTATCCCACGGGTTCTACCAAGTGCATTGTATAGAGGCAAAGGTCAAAAAATTGCATAATATGATTATGTAAGGTGATTATCGTTAAAGTTCACTAGTGAACACCAAGAATGAAACAATGCGGAAGGGTTGGGTTTTTTTTTATGTTGAAGTGTGAACTTGTCGAATTGCAAGCGCTTAAGGCAACAAGCATATAATTACCGTAGAAATATATTACGGTTTGGTGGACTTTTTTAAAACTTAAAAACTTTAAAAACTTTTTTTTTGAAAAATCGTGCTGGATGGGGTAGAGGTTGTAATGAATTGACTTGCTTCTAGTCCTGGAAGCGTCAGTTCAGAGTTGAACTGAGATTAGTTCTGAGTGTTTTTGCGTTTTCATCAGTTAATGGTACTCTCAAAGAAACATTTAGAGGGTATTGATCCTACTCCTGGAGGAATATCGACAAATGGATTACCCTATTGCCCTTAGAAACGAGTGCACTTCAGAACAGCTTTGGAAAGGTCTAGAGAGGTTCAAGTGAATTTGTGGTGCAGTTAAATCCGAAGAAAAAAGGCATCAAGCGAAATAGCCAATTTGGACGAAAAGTGGCTCTACTGGAGAAAAAAGACGAAAAAACCTGAAATCCAATCCAATTTGTGGCACTGGAGAGAAGGGGATGTTTGAGAATAGGCTATTACCAAGGTGAAGAGCTCTGAATGTTGAGCAAGCCATGAGAGTGGACGAGTTTATTGTTCGCACCCTCAACTTCCATAAATATTGTATCATTTCAGCCCTATCAGGTGTAGTACCGGGTCATCGTATCGAATCTTTTGCGGAAGCTAAGCGACTGGATCAGATGAACGAGCGCATGCCGCCGTCGATGGCCACACCACCAGGTCAATCGCCTTCGGCTTCACCACAACCTCGCACTCGTAATGGACCGGATGCGTAAGCGCTGCGTTAACCGGAGACGTGCCCCAACACCCATCCTTCGCCTTGTCATGCCATACATCACACATACACAGACATACACACACAAGTTCATACCGTTTCTTTCCCCTCTATCCGCGTCTTAGCGCTCCCATACTTGGCTCGGCCACGTTTTCTCTCCCCCTTCTACGTCTAACTCTCGTCGTTGGTGACATATCCACATATCGAACTAGTCCGTAGTGTGCGCATGACATTTTCGCTTCGTCTAGTCTTATTGAAATTTTTATATTGTTTCTTGAGTAATCTGCAACACGTGTATCTTCTGTAGAAGTCAAGGAACACACCGCATGTGTCTGCGTGTCGAGTATTGGCGCATAGGCTGGAGTAGAACAACAAAACTGGATCTAGTGTCATGTGCTTCTGTGCACTCTCTCGGCGATCGCATAGAAATGTAGCGATGTAGCAGTTTTGCTAATAAAACTCTGGGACAGCCACTCCCTCTTGCCAGCGTCATCGATACCCGATGTGCAGATACGAATGTACTAGTTATCCATGTACCCTATCCGGCCTCAAATTGCTTTCCGAATCATCGACGATTTTCGCGCGTTCATAGTCGCTGTTATATCTGCGTAGATTCAGTGCAAATAGCGTTCGAATACGTTCGATCATTCGACTATTCGTTATATTGTAGTCTCAGTGAATAAGTTCACACATGCACAGTGCAGAAAGGTGTGATTGCTACACTCTAGCCGTTTTACATACATATATTGAACATTACCGTCCAGCTTATGGGGATTTGACTATTCGTCGTTCTATTCATTGTTTTTGAATTTTCCGGTGTATAAGATGTTTTTTTGTTCGTTGAGGCTTTGTTTGGAGTGCTTTTTTTCTGTTTGGTCTTGTACGCACCATGCTCCATAGGTCAGAGAATTTCCAAGAAACCCCGTTCAAGTTAGTCTGTGTGTGATTACTATGGCAGTGTCCTCGATTTTCTGGAAGCGGAAAAGTGGCAGATTTTGCCTTCTTTTGCTGACCACGATACGTTGAACATCCCCTGCATTCGCTGCCCTAGTGGTCACCATTGACTGTATATACTACCCTACGTACCTAGGTGAAGAGGTCCAGCAGAATTGTCGTCAGTAGCAGGTTCTCTGGTTCTAGGTACTTGCGCGCCTAATCGTAGAGCCCACCATCTTATGCATTTTTGTGTTCTCATACGTTTGCTGTACAACAAGCACATAAGTGAAGGTGTTGATAGTAATGACGTAGGTTCAAGTCCACATACATACGTATCTTCTAGTACACAATGTTGTCGTCAGATTTCTCCCACCCACGCAATGTCCAGCTTGTTCCTTTCTCTTCTTCCTCTTACTAGTGTAAACTTCGACTTTATCAAACCCACATCCACCATACACACACCACATAAATACACGTAACACCTTTCCGTGCGTTGCTCATTGTGTTCTTCGAATAGTTGATTTCCCAAACGTTCCTACATCTCATCCTCCCCATTACAATCGCGTCCCACCACGTCCCATCCACCAAGCACCCCACCACCACCAACCTACCCATGACGACAATCCCTTCGTTTGATGATTTCTAAAATTATTTATGTCCTCATTTTTTGTTGTATACGTTTTTTCAATTGTAATTCTGTGTTGCAGAAGTCTTTTATTTATATAAAACTATTCTTTGTACATATTTCACTCACTCATGTACTAGAAATTCCTGCTATTGTTTATCGACTACACATCCAAAAAAAAAAAAAATCAAATGCTAAAGTCACCCGGTATTGATCATGGTGATAGGTGTCGTGTTGGCCGTGGAGAACACTTGTCGTCAATTTGAGCAATTTGAGTCAATTACATAGGCAATCACACAAATCAGCCTGACAGGGTTATGAATATGTATATGTAGCTGTCAAGTAATACAGTGACCTCCAAAAGGCCGTAGACAAGGGGCGGGGCAGCGGTGCGTGCACTCCGGTTGTTTGCTGCACCTCCCGAGGCGGCGGGAAGTCACGACGCATAGGCTTTCCTCCATATCTCCGCCCAGCGCGCCCGCTGCCTCGGTGCAGCAGACAACCAGAGTGCTCGCACCGCGGTTCCGCCCGTTGTCTACGGCCGTTTGGAGTTCACTGTGGAGTGGTATAACTGAGCTATCATCTGCAAAAAAAATACAATAGATGCACGCAAGTGCTCCAAATATTGACATTCCTCTTTGAAATTACTCAGACAGTGTATCGCAGCTGTGCGGAGGGCTGCAGCACCGGAAAGAGATCACGCAGGAGATGCGGCTTTCTACACCTGGTAAGTGCCTAGTTTTTCACACCTCCCCCTCCTCCATTTAATGCACCAAAAAGTGTGCCAGATGGCAGGTGTTACTAGCCCTAGCGGTTATCGAGCGCGAGCGTGATCTACTGATCATGACCGCCTTGAGACGATCTCAGATACGTAACCCCGGCTGTTGACCGTGAGAGATCTCCTTCGCGACAATCGGTGACATTCTTGTACAATAGCCCGCATAATGGTGCGAAGCTGATTCCGTGGCTGCATTATAAATTAATTTTAAAAAATTGGACGTATTGTTAACTGTGTGGGCGGTCGAACAGGTCGCATATCATTATTTCTCAATGAAATCGCGAGCCAATTTCTAACCAACGTTCCCTCGTGCTCAAAAAACGCAAGACATTTCTCTGACCAAGTAAACAAGAACAAATTGATTCAAAATTGTATGATGTGACTATTCGATGTTTCGTTGCTCCACACGAACGTCTCAATTAATGATACCCTACAAGCATTGGATGAAAGGGTCGAGCTACACGAAAGGGATTGAGATTCGTGGCCTTGGTAAAGTATACAATAAAACTGTGGATAACGACTGCGTCAATTGTAACGCTTTTGGATGGTCTGCATGGTACAGTCTGGTAGCTCACATAGGGCCGCTAATGCAACTTTGTCCGCAATTACGTCCGCTTGATTTCTGAGCCTACTTCACTATTTTTTGATGTGGATTTGGTCACATTTTACCTATTTTGACGTTTTGCATTTATCTCCTTCAAAAGGAATTCTGCGGCTTTCTCCCATCGATGAGAACAGAGTGCGGTCATACAATGTAGGATCAGCTGCCCTGTCTGAGCTACCAGACCATAGATCCCCAGATCAGAAGGCTTGAGATGGAAAAGAGGTTGGCACCGGTACTCGCTATTCGCTCTATAGGTAATATGGAAGAACTTGTGCATTCACAAAAACTAGTACTGCACTGTCCTTACATCGACGATTGCTGCGTAATCTCACCTTTACAATAAGAAATGGATGAATGTTTCGGATAACTAAATGCGCAATCGTGCATCAAGTTGACAAGAAAAAAGGTTGGCTGACGCACAGCTAATGTTCTGGAGTGGCATGGTTCATGCAATGTGGCATCGCAAAGAGAGTTCAAAGAACATTATCCTAGGCGTTAGGTCAGGTTAGGGGCATCGTTGATCTGTCTCTTTCATGTCTTTAATTTGTAGTACCACTGCCGTCACGAGGTGCTTGCTCCTGCCCTCAGAAAGTGGGAGCATCGTACCCGTGGTATACCAAGGGCGAGCTTGATCTCAATTTGACCACTTCTGCGCCTTTATGGTTTCGTGGTGTCACAATATGAAAGCAACTGCGGACCCAGTCAAAAGGATACGTGCGAAATAGTACTATGGAAACCGCTCGCACGTAGTCTTTGAATTAAGATCTCGATTGCTTGGACTAGGCGTTTATTAGCCACCTAGTAGTACCCGCATTAACTGGCGGACTAGAATATCTGGTTGATTATGAAAATATGAGCATAATGGAATACATACAATTGAAAGGAGCACCAACAAGTGCCGTGGCGTCTCCTCTGCCACGTGTGCCACACCACGCAGGCCAACACTGGAGGAACCCAAGTGCCGTGGCGTCTCCTCTGCCACGTGTGCCACACCACGCCGGCCAACACTGGAGGAACGCAAGTGCCGTGGCGTCTCCTCTGCCACGTGTGCCACACCACGCCGGTCAACACTGGAGGAACCCAAGTGCCGTGGCG
>JARK01000194.1:81644-95000 GCA_000688135.1 Ancylostoma ceylanicum | reverse complement strand
CTCAATTCGAGAACGACCCAATTTTTAAAAGATATGTTTCCTTCTGCGTGGCCACTATGTCATCTGCGGGATTTTGGACCGGTGCTGTTGTGAAAGCTTCCGTAAGTGCCTTCAGAATACCGTCTACAACCTCAAATTCACGCCAGCAGCTATGTTGAACGTTGGGTCCTACGTCTCACATCTGAGTTTCTTGAACGGCATCTCTTACCCCCAGTTTCTTCTCTTGATATTACTTTTCATTTGCACTGCGTTGATACAAAGATTGAGCAAATGATTTAGATTGAGACAAATTTTTGCGCGCGGATTCTCTTAGATCCATTCACTAAGATGCTAAAAATGATGATCAGATCCGGGAAAAAATGCCCAGAGAAGAACTAAACTCTGAAATAAAAAGAACACATACCACCTCGTCGCACTGATCCCTCCTATTTGCGAGAAAAGGCGCAAAGGTGACAAGGACCCCATGCTCAAGCACCAGAAGCGACTAGATTTTGTGGACCACTTAGGGAAAGCGGCCTACGTGGCATTTTAACGGCCCAAATACGAAAATGAGGTGGGACATTGCCTTGAGGTATATCACGAGGACTGTTCAGTTGATTAGGTGTCCTTCTCTATCCTCGCACCCGACAAGACTATTGAATTATTGTCTGTGAATTAGTACATCACAAAAGCACTTCGCCGAAGGAATGACAACCATTCATTCGAATGATTCGAAAAAATTTTTCATTCGAAATTCGAATAATTCGAAAAGTCCCAAAATTCGATTATTCGAATATTCGAATTATTCGAAATGTTGAAATGTTCGATTATTCGAATATTCGAATTATTCGAAAAGTTGAAATATTCAAATATTCGAAAGAAAAAAATCGAATACCAATGTATATTACATATGTGTAATGGAGTGTTTTGAGTTCACTCATTGCTTATAATTTCGGGAATTTTGATTATCTTTTGCAACGTAGGGTACAGAACGCGGTGATTCAACTTTATTTAAGTTTCTCACAGAAGATCTACTTTTTTCTACTAGAAAATGTGTTCATAAACCGAACATCGGAGTCTTCCCTGTCTTCTTGTGACCAAGGTGTTACTAAGTGTCTGTGTGGGTTTGTGGTATTTCCGTATCCTGTTCAGTGTGACTCCAAAGAACTATAACTAACTACTTATCTCTACTATAACTAATTCTAACTAACTACTTATCGGCGCGCGAATTCGTTGGGAAATCGGGGTTCGTGGGATGCTTCAAATATCCATGTTAGTGGGAATAGGTTAAACTTTCTCGCGTTTTACTCAACAGATCGATGTCACCTCGAAATCAAGGCTACTATAGTTTCTAATATCGAAGGCTTTCGTTCCTTTGTTTGAGATTCAGGATCTGTACTCCACTCAAAGCTGGTATTTCATGTTCTCTTGTTTCGTTCGCTCTTGTCAGGTTGTCAGCCTAAAGAGCCTAAAGTACCTGCTGCTCTGCCTCACTGCTAACATGAAAGAAGTTATGGACAGAAAACGTAGCTGGTTCTATTGCTTAACAAACACGGATTAGTATGTCCTTAATACGTAGTGACTTCATATTGTCGTAGTACCTGGTGGTTTTTGTTGTTAATATCCCATCTTTCTCCGTTAATCGAATTTTTCAGATTCCGTGCGTAGGGAGCCTTACTCCTGCTAGCGGTGTTCTCCGACCTCCTAGTCAGACGCAGTTGCCACTATTCAGTCTTTCAAGCAATCAGCCAACGTTTTCCCACTTGCCAACCTACCAGTATGGACTTTCTCCACCGTGGCTATACAACGCTTACGGTGTGTCGTCTTTCTTTTGGCAACTTTTGTTTTTTTTGTCTAGACCTGTACTTCACTTGGGTGTAACACCCTGCGTCTGCTTAAATTCTCTTACCTATAGATTGTTGGCTAGCTTTGCATGCGTGGATGCAGCATCACCCATTATACCAATTGGTACACATCAAGGTCGTTGTCAGTTAGGCTATGGCAACGCTGGGTGCCATATTTTAAGTGGGCTTTATCCTTAGTGTAGCTTATTATCCCCGTTACTTCATAAACTTCGCTCTCCAGAGCTCTGATTTTGAGCTGACTCATACATTCAATTGCTTTCGCTGATCCATTTCAATAATAGGGTTTCCAAAAGCGTCACAGCTGAGCCAGGTGCAGAACATAACTCAAGTGCTGCCACCGAGATTGGGACCATGTGCTCCTCTTCGAATCGCCGAAGGAGAGGACGTATTGGAAATTTTAGATCCTCTTTCGGTAGGTGCTTTCTTTAATGAAAACATTGTTCATGTGACCTCGTACCAATAATCCGTATTAAGACGACCTCGCGCAGTGAACGTGCTACATCAGCAGCTTCAGCTACGTCATCCGATTTAGCTCCCATCAGTCGAGCCGAGCAAATGGAAATCTTGTATTCGGAAGCTCCTTTCGCCGAGTCAGTTTGTATCTTTGGCCTAGAATTTCCCTCAACAAGTTTGTTGCAATTTTACAGTCGCTCTCGTTGCGACCAGATGGTGGCCAAGTGTAGAGGCGACATCACAAGCGCCCTCCGAGAGCTGAAGATTGAGCATCTTCTTGATACGCAAATTGCAAGCAGTAGAGAAAGAGCCAGAGAGGCTCTGGACTCGAGATCATGGGATCTCAATGCAGCTGCGGAATGGCTCATCACTTCTTCTTCTTGATAGCCACGGGTATTCCTAGAAAATGGAGAGTGATGATTCGTAAAACCTAGGCAATGTTGATTCATCTTTTTCAAGTGGTAGAAATTGTTACTAGTGGTAGTTTATGAATTGCATCCGTTTCGGAGCCATTGTGCCTTGGACGTAAGCATTTCCTTGAAAGTGCAAGTTCATTGTGCCTGGTGACTCATTGTTCCATCTAGCTCGTGACTCCTCAGATTGATTTTCGAACGTCTGAAAATGCTAGTAGTCTAGTTCTTTTCAGTGCTGTTACCTGTGATAGTATTATTGATTAGCTGAAGATATGTTAGGCCCACGTTCAGCAGACTGCTGGTTCAGGTGTCTGCCCCTCATTTTCTACTTCATATGCTTTTCGGGTTGTCTTGCCATGTTGTCCGACCATTTCTGTAGGGGATTTGGTCACCGAAATGTTCGCGCCCATGTTTTGCATTTAGTACATTTTATAGTTTTTGGCTGATATTTCAATTTGCTGCTCCATCCTTTTGTAGCTGTAGTGCCCATAAAATAGTTTAGGTTACTGGACACTTTGTTCGCCTTCACTACTTTATTCGTCAATTATTAACAAAATTAAGGACCTCAGGCAGCCGTTGAGGTAGGTCTTTTGAACCACATGCATATGAGATCAGTGCCACGGATCCAGGGGTTGAACTCAAATTCTAGGAGCGTTCTTCTCATATTAGTGCAATGTGGACCAGTTGTTTTAACCAGAAACTAGAGTTATGACTTGTGATGGGGTGCTCGTAATCTCGAGATATACATCCCATGAGAAGATTGCAGAGCAACATTCAGCTAAACTGAGGTATACAGGTACACTGTAGCCAAATATTGCTATGTTGTCTTGATAAGTTCTATGCTGCAGAAGCACAACACATGACATTGCGAATAAGGTTAACGCTGTACTTCTCCAGGAGCATAACCTCGCCGCTCGCGGCGACTTTGTCGATGGTGGTTTTGGTACACATCGATTCTGAGTCGACGACAGCTGCGACCGTGCCAGCGAGCGGCGCCTACAGTCGATATGTACGGAAACCATTTTCGCACCCGCAGCGACTGTTGCGCTATACTTCTTGAGGAGTTAAGCCACAGCCTTCGTCTCACGCTTTCAGTAGTTTGATGCACCAAGCATTGTCTTTGACGCGCCTCCTAGCCCACTCTCCAAGTAGTATGATGAAATTACCATAGGATTTCGTTCATTGACACAAGTAAAGCAATTCCTTGAACGCTTTCACGTGAACAAGTGCTATCGCTAAACACTTAAACATGTATTTACTCTTATAAACGCTCATGTAGTCCATGTACTTCTGTCCATATTCAGCGCTCTTGTCAGAAATTTCGTGGTTTTGCCTAATGTTTTCAATCACGTACACTAGTTTTCTCATGATCTACCTTCACGCTCGTTGGGAATCCATAGTTGGCCATATCTTTTGGAACGAGTTGTGATAAATAATTTTATAGCTGTATTTACTTCTTCGCTTCAATTATGTTGTGATTTCATGTTTAAGATCTGAGTTCCTGTGATATGTGTTTGTATTATCGTTCAAGGACGATAAAGATTTGTATAGAGGATTCATTGTTTAAAAAGAACGAGATAGAAAATACGATTAGAATTTGCATTGCACGGTTGGTGTAGAGAAAAAGTAATTGACAATACCAATTATGAGCAGGGTTACTACAGCCGTAATTAGGATCATTCATGAGGATTTGCGCCCTACATATATTTTGGAACTAGCCCTACAACATGATAAACTGTACAATAATTTCTCCATTCGAGAGAATGAGAGCGTGTCGATGAGCCATGATAGAATGTTCATGAACAAGGATTTGATGAGCATTGAGTAGTTAGGCTATAGTATTGGTTGGAGGACGCCTGGCCCTTGATCACGAGAATCTGTGTGGAAAGACCGATGCAGATTTCAGGATAAGCGAGCTAATTCAATCACAGCCATGGAACGATAAATTCATGTGTTATAATTACTCTTCAAATGATTTCACAGAGAAGCATAACCAATTGCACTTGGAAATACAGCATCAAAACAGTACTTCGCTCAAATGTCAATGAAATAAAGTCTAATAGTATTTGTATATACAAGCACGGTTCAAGGTCTACTTGTTTCTACGTGAAGAATGTGACCACTCGTTCGACAAATTAATTCAGAATGGTATACAGGTATTTTACGCACGTACTCTCGGACATTATCCCACGTGATTCAGAACATCGTAGTCTTTTGATTTGCGGCATACACCTTTCTCATTCGAAGATGTGGAGGAATATAGTCGGAAGGGTAGTCGGGCTCCAACTCCACCTTCGGATTCCTTGTATTATGAGAATTCTGCAATTGAAAACAGAACGTAGTTTAAAAAAAATCATAGTGATAGCAATGTGAACGTACACGGTGTGAGGATGTTTTACTCAGGAACATTCAGAAATTGTGCTGAAGTGCTTTGTAGGAGCTAGGTATCCTTTCTAACCTTCAACTGTGCTCTGGTTCTGTGAATTATTTCACTACACAAATAATCTATTCGTCCTTTTCCAACTACAGGGGGGGGGGGGAGCATAAGTTATTGTACATCGTTTGCTGGCTTATTACTCCGCGGTAGTGCAACGTTTTTTTGACGGGCCAGGTTTATCTTGATAGTGCTGGATTTCCTCTATTTCCTGACCACAAACATGCCCTGGTTACTCGGAATATGACGGAGGAATTTTAGCGGGAACTTCAGACTCAGATTTTTGGTGCCGCCAGAGACACTGATTCAGCCCGCAATTCCTGAGCAAAACAGCCACAAAAACAGTTTTTGACAACGGATTTAAATGGGATAAAAAATAGCCTCGTACTCTTGAAGCCTATTTTGAGATGTATGTGTGAAATCCACTGCAGATCGGGGTTGATAAGAGCCCAAAACGAGGCTGTTCCAAAAATCGCTTGTATGAGAAAACCAAGCCCTAGGTTTCGAGGAGCACAGCTGACTTGTTCCCGAGCCTATTGATGAGGCTGCGTAGCCATTCCGCAGCATTTTCGCTCTAGTTTTCAGATCACATCAACAATCTAGCTGAAGTCCTGTCGTTGGGTGGAAAAATTCCTAGAACTCAAATTTGGTGGAAATTGGCCATCACCAGTGGAATGGAGTAGCTGTGCTTTTTCACCCATATATTTCTTAGACTTCGCTCTCTTGGGAAATCCTGGAAATGGCTAGAATTTACAATTCAGAGATTTTGTGGATTTTTCAGGGAAAATCTTCACAACAACCCACTACTCTCAGAAATTTGTTTCGAGATCAATTGCTCGTTAGCAAAACTGCTCCAAAAAGCAGGTCTTCACTAGAAGATACTTTGTACATTTCCCTAATCTGCAGAGAAAAGAGCGGAACAATGCATGGGTTCCTGGCGGAGAAATAAAAGATCAAACGTTGTACGATAACTTTTTGGCCCCCCCCCCTGTACATATTTACTCCTACTAAATTTTTGTTTACATGTACTGTCAGTAGTCTTAATTCATCGCTGCTGTTGAGAAGGAGCGATTAAAGCGCGCAATGATCACTCCCTTACGCGTAAGTCTGCATAGCTGGAAGTAGAAGCAGCGCAGCAGCTGCATTTCAATAGGGGATCATTGGCTTCTAACGGGATCCAGAGAAATACGAGAAATTGGAAATGGTATGGCGTGGATCCACCGCCAACAATTTGTCGTAACGACAAAATCGGGAATTGTGCAAAAAGGCTCTCGTCATGTTTTCATTAGTTCTAGTTAACAGAACCCTCTCTAACCGTTCCCTTCCTTTTCCAACCCTTTCCACCTGCCTCACTTAGTCGAATATTGGTCACCAAATTTTTCAGACTTCGTGAGCGAGCAAAGTCTTGTTTCAGCTTATTTTCAATATTCTTTCATGAGTTTCGCTTTCATAGACTCAAAGTTAGTCTCACAACAATTTCATTTTCCAAAATTTCTGCAATCGGAGACCCATTGCTTGTCCACTGCATGATCATAACACTAACCACACATAGTTTCAAGAAGTCTAGATGAGTGTTATCTCATCAAAATAGAATGTTGGACGGAGGATCATCCGCTCTGCACAAGTATCCTTTCAGGGGTGAAGGGCGCCTACGTTCCAAAAGCGTTCTGTCTTTCTATCGTTGTTATATTAGGTTGAAGTATTATAAATGTCCGTTTGATTCAAGAGCAAAAAAAAAACTACAGAGACAACAATTCATTTTAGATATAAATTCTCCATTCTAGTAATGTCTTCCACAAGCACATTGTGGACATATCTTCTGATGTGTGACACTGAATTACCCTTATTAAAGGCACAGTCCCTCCTCAGAATGGTCTTTGAGATTTCCGCATTGAATGAATCTCCAAGGACTGCTGATGAGAATGATATAAGTGATTCGGTTCAAAACCACCAAAAACCTCTGTTTTCGATTCCGTACTTTAGAGGAGCCATTGGGCGGAGTTGTGGGGCGGAGCATAGTCTTCCTTCCTTCCTTCCTTAGCGTTTGTCCCGCTTTGATGCAGGGTCCGCTCTTCTCGATTGTAGTCGCCATTTACTTCGTTCATGTGCTTGATCAGGATGTAGGCTCACGATCTTCAGGTCGTTGCGCAACGTGTCTGTCCACCGCTGCTTCGGTCTTCCTCTAGGCCTCTTTCCTGAAACCTCAAATTCGTAAGCGATCTTCTCGGCTGATTGCTCAGAGGCACGCAGTACATGGCCCAACCAACGCAAACGCTGCTCGCGCATCTTTTCCTGAATGGGCGCAAGGCCATATCGCTTTCTTATGTCTTCGTTCCGAATGTGGTCAAGTCTCGTAATGCCTGAAGCCCATCGCAGCATCCTTGCCTCCATTACTCCTAGTCGGCGTTCGATTTCCTTTGTAGCGGGCCAACACTCAGAGCTGTAAAGCGCGGCTGGACGGATCACTGTCCGGTAGATCTTTGACTTGAGTTTGTCGCTGATCTTTCGGTCACAGATGATGCCCGATGTGGCACGGAATTTCATCCATCCGGCGTTTATGCGCGCATTCAGCTCGGTCATTAAGGAGGCATCATTTCTGATAAACGATCCGAGATACTTGAAGGCATTTGTTCTTGGCAGTTCTTCACCACTAACGCGTACCGTGTCCTGCTCGTTCTTGTCTGTCGTCAGATATTCTGTTTTCCTGACATTCAGTCTCAGACCAAAGTCCGCCAGACGATCTTGCCAAGTTTGTACTTGCTGTTCGAGCTCAGCCTTCGTATTCGCAGCCAACATGACGTCGTCCGCATACAAGAGTGTCCACGGGACAGTCTTCTGAATGTCCTTCGTAATGGCATCCATGACGAGTATGAATAGCAGCGGCGATAGTGCCGAGCCTTGGTGCACTCCGACGTTCACGCGAAACTCTTCCGAAGTACCATTTGGCGTCCGAACTTGACTTCTTGTTCCATCGTAAAGTAATTTAATCCAAACTACTAGCTCTTCTGGAACGCCGTGAATTCGCAGCGAATACCATATGACCTCGTGCGGAACTCGATCAAATGCTTTTTCCAGATCAAGGAAAGCCACATGAAGAGGAGCATTTTTCTCGAGATGCTTTTCCACTAGTAGTCTTGCGGCATGGATCGCATTGGTAGTACTACAGTTTTTCACAAAGCCGCACTGGTTTGAAGATAGCTCGACAATCTCACGTATCCGTCGATCAACGATTCGCTCAAATATCTTCATCGTGTGTGGGAGGAGTCGTATGGGACGGTAGTTACAACACTCTGCCGGACTTCCTTTCTTTTTCCAGATTGGTACGGTTGTGCTGCGCTTCCATTCGTCGGGTATCTTCCTTTCAAATATAATCCTGTTGAAGAGCTGGGCCAGCCATGCAGCGGGATGCCAGTGCCGTGATCGCCACAGTTCTGCTGCCACGTCATCAGGACCAGTTGCTCTTCCGGGCTTCATCGTCTTCACTGCCATTTCTACCTCAGATACAGAGATTGGCATGACCGCACCATATACCGGGTTTGCGTGTGGGATTGGTGGATGCGGAAATTCCTCGTTACAAATGTTCTCAAAGTAACGCTTCCATCGCTCAGCTACCTTCTTCCGGTCGGTGATAAGGTTTCCCTCTTCATCATTTACGCCAACGAATTTGACGACATCTTGTGTTTGGCGGTATCGTGTTCGGGCCAGCTTGTAAAGATCCCGTTCACCTTCGCGTGTATCAAGCTTTCTATAAAGATCTTCGAAACGGGATGCCTTTGCAGCAGCTACCGCCTTCTTAGCTTCTTTCTTTGCCATCCGATATAGCTGCCAGTTGGCCAGTGACTTGTCAGCGAGGAAAGCGTGATAGCATTGCTTCTTTGCTTGCACCTTCTCCTTGACAGTGTTGGTCCACATCCAAGGCATCTTATCGATTTTTCTCCGGCCAGGCTTCGTGAGTCCTAGTGCTGTTCGTGCAACAGTGTGGACTGCTTTCGTAACTTCGTGCCATGCGCTATCAACACTACAGACAGGATTCAGCTGAATATTCCTTACGATTTCATGCTCCTTTTCCTTCCAACGCCACCATTTGATCCTCTTCGGCCCATTTCTCTCTTCACGGTGTTGTTTCGGTGGTTCAATGCGTAACGTGCAAACGAGAGGACGATGCTGCGTAGCTACGGTTTCGTATGGAATAACCTTAACGTCGAGGACTTCCTTCAGATCACGTCGCCGAACAAGTACGTAATCAATTTGTGACGATGTGGTGCCGCTGTAGTAGGTCAGGAGGTGCGTTACTCGCTTACGGAACCACGTGTTGGTGATCACAAGTTCATGTGCATCTGCGTATTCCAAGACTCGCTCTCCATCAGCATTCCTTTCACCAACACCAAAACCGCCATGCGCACAATTTCCGTTCTTTTCTATACCAACATGACCATTCAAATCACCAGCCACTATGACGAAATCTTCGCTGGGAACGGCGGTGGTCTGCTCATCAATTAGAGTCCAGAAAGCATCCTTGATCTTGTCCGAGAGCCCTGATTGCGGAGCATATGCTGAGAAGAAGTGGATCTTTACTGAACCGGAAGCAATCATGATCTTCATCAGTCGGTCATCGTAGCGTTGTATTTCGATGACGGCATCACGGAACTTCTCAGAAACAATTATGCCTACGCCTGCTTTCGTTCTCGGGCTTCCATGGTACATCATTTTATAGCCGCTTCCAATTTCTTTAGACTTCGAGCCGCTCCACTTAGTCTCCTGTACGGCGCAGATGTCAATGCGTCGACGTTCCAACATGTCGGCCAACTCGCGCGAGCATCCAGTCATCGTGCCCACATTCAGTGAGGCAATACGGATCTTTGGGACTAGCCTGTTTAGCCGACGTCGTCCCTGTAACGCCGGTAACCCTCGCACATTTGACACGTCTACCGGGCCGTATAGCCGCGCGTCGCTTCCGGGGTACGCCCTAGCCATATTCATATTCTTTGGCAACTCCATCCATTTTTGACGTGACGGGGTGGTCCTCGGCCGGCTTGTCACTTAGCCTGTCGCCGGAATCGAAGTCGTCCGCGATCAGCTCGCCTCACCAAAACGGTGAGGAGTTTCCAGTGGCACCTCGTGGAGGAGCGGACGCCGCCACCGGGCGGAGCATAGTCTCTTTTCGATTAATTCACTCCGGGAGAGCACTTTCTGAGGATAACTTTGCTCATCTGAAGAGCTCCTCATCCACTCCCTATAGAAAGGAAATTGCGTTTCATGTGCTGCCAGCAAGCGAGCACATGGTTCGGAAACCCTGTAATCACACCTTGGCTCCCCATCTTGCTTGAGATTTCAGGGTTTCCGCACCACTCCCTTGCGGGCAGCATATGATACACAGTTTTTATTCAAGTGAATGAGGAACTTTTCCGATGAGCAACTCAGAAAGTGCCCCCCCCCCCCACACTGCAATCTCGAGCAAGATGGGGAGCCAAGGCGGGATTACAGGGTTTCCGGATCATGTACTCCCTTGCGGGCAGCATATGAAACACAGTTTCTATGGATGAGGAACTTTTCCGATGGGTAAAATTATCCTCAGAAAGTGCGCCCCCCGTGTGAATTAATCGAAAGGGGGATAGGCCCCGCCCTTCCCCCGCCTCCGCCCAATGGCTCCTCCAAAGTAGGGCATCGGAAACAGAGGTTTTTGGTGGTTTCGAATGGAATCATTTATACCATTCTGATCAGCAGTTCCTGGAGATTCATTCGAGGCGGAAATCTCAAAAACGATTCTGAGGTGGGACTGTGCCTTTAACATGTGAGTCTATCTTAGTTCCGATTCCAAATTTTCGAAGCTGAAAAGTATCCTGGTCATCACACATCTTCCGCTAAAGATACACCGAAAAAAGAGTGCTTTCATTTTTTTCGTCAAGGCCCTATATAGTGTGCGGCAAAAGTATTGACCGTTTGAAATGGCTTTTAAAAACCTCAGTATTCGGCATGGATGAGACCAGTTTTATCAAAAAATGTAAAAACAATGTAGCAAACAATATGAAACTACGCCTTTTAGGTTTTGTCTCTATCTCGAAAGTGCCTTCTCGAAAACCAAGAGGGAAGAAGCAAATGATGCGCCGCAGACATCGTCGCCGAATTCATCGTTTAATTCTTCTAAATAATCCAACCACAAGTCCATACTGTGGTGAAGTGTAGTACATGTTCGCAAAAGTCTCCAATGTGCCATGTGGTACCTTCGAACGGTTCGAAATCGAAGGAATAGGGTGGCCACAATTTTCCACTGAAGGACTCGTGAATCGTTGTCCATTGCAACACCCCTTTGCCCTTTCTACCTTGTAAGCTGGGGAAAAATCTTGTCAGAAGAGGAAACGCTGAACCAGAAATTGATGCGAGGGGCAGTACGATTTTTCATAATATCGCTTTGGCGGTCAAATGGTGATTCTAACACTAGAAGCGACGAGGATAGGGAACCCCACCGCGCCGTTAATAAAAATAGAAAGAAAGGGAATTTGTCACAGATACAGGAGGGACTGCTATGTTTCATTGATATTGTTGTGAAGTGCTAAACATGTACTTTTTCTAACCACTGTTTCAACTTAATAAAAATATGTATCTTAGGAGAAGTCCTGGATCTAGGCAAAGATGACTACTTGCAACGCGGCACTGGAACCCTCTCTCGTTTTCCATGACGATGACTTGCGAAAATAGGTATAAAACTGAATGAATACATGGGTTTTTCTTCCTCGAATTCTTCTTAAGATCCTATGCAACAGAACGGTTCCGGTTTATCCTTTATCGAATTTCGATTTTCTATATATTTCATGTTTCATAAAAAGATGCTCGTAGGCGGATATCTATTCTCCTCAGAAAAGAAAATAATCATCGCTGTGAGTGAAATCTTGCCTGTCAATTCAGACCACAAAAATGCCGCCTGCTGCTCATGTTGTGCATGGCACAAGCAGCCAGCTTCAGGAAAGGTGTGGGCGAATGGGTAAGTGTCTCCCTCTCCCTCTCTAAAGGTCTCCCTCTCCCTCTCTAAAGTCCTAAGTCGCTGATTTGCGCGGAGACTCGCCGGTTTGGAAACAGCGAGAATTTAGCAAAGATTTTTTCAGCAGAAGTTCTTAAGGAGAAGTCCAGATAAGGCAATAGTTTCGACCTTGGAATCTATTCCATTGTTTCCTTTCTCAACTGTACATATTAGGACTCTTCACGGAAATTTGTACAGAGCGTCTCTATCTTGTCTCATTGTCTCTTTAGACGCTATTTCATCAGTCTGTATCATTTGCTGGTTTGTTCCAAATTTCTATTCTCCTTAGTTGACATTTGTCAGAGTAGACGTGAAGTTTTGAGCCACTCGGATTTCTTTCAAAATTTCAGGAAACTTTTATGGTCGACTGAGACAAATTGATTTGATGTTTGCAACACCCTTCCAAGAATCTGAACACGATAGAATCGTCCTTAATAGCAGCACGGAAACCAAAGCTGAGGAGCAGAAAATCTCCTCAGCACCTTTATCTGGAAAGGTACAAACCCTATCCCCATGTAATGGATAGGACACAAACGCTTTAGAAACTACACTCTACGTACCTGTGCTTCTCTACTCGATTTTTCTTCGTTTGGCTTTGATCGGGGCATGCGTGGGCGCTCTTCCATACTCACAGGTGGTGGCCTGCGAAAAAAGAGATCCTTCTCATGAAAACCACGACGCTTGCAGGACTTTGGCAACAACTTGTGCATGGTTTTTCCCTATGTGCCACATTCATATTCCTGCCTACCAAATGCAGTTGGTAAACAGCTGCTGTTCACAATTTGACCGATAGCTTTCGTTGTTTGATTCTTCGTAAAGCTTTTTTTTTGTCAAAATTTCCGAAAAACCGGAAACATGTTGCAACCCAAACTTTCTGTATTTAAAGGTGCTGCTGGCGCTGGTGACCAAGGTAGAGAATTAAACAGTGATTTGCTTGTGATGCCTCCACTGTGAAAATTGACGGATGGGTTCTCAACAACAAACTCGAGTTGCGTAGTTTTCTTCGTGTTTTTCAAAGTTATTTTGTCATTTAAAAGTTAACTCACCTAACGAATATGTCATTACTGAGAGCGGGTCGTCGGGGACCCTGCGACTTGACCTGTATGCCGTATTTGCCGCCGTTTTCACGTATTGTCTGAAATAGACAGATACCAGTGGCGGACGCAGAAAGTGGGCGGGAGGGGGGGGGGGGGGGGG
>JARK01000194.1:59641-80858 GCA_000688135.1 Ancylostoma ceylanicum | reverse complement strand
AAATAATAATAAAAATAAACTAATAAAAATAAACTAATACAAGATTTTTATTTGTATTGTAAAGTAATTTCAAAAATTTGGAGACCCATTCTCTGGGGGGGGGGGCCCCACTGACAGATACTACTTGGTTTTAGAAGTGTGGATTTCCATCTAATGCCAAGGGCTCCGCTTGGATGTCTCCAATAAGACTGGGGGAATAATTGTTACTTCCGGTGCTAACAATCATGGCAAGTAAAATGTGATTTCAAAACGATACAGCTCAACAAACAAGAGCAGATAATAGATAGATAGTATCCAAGAAAGTTGTTGATTCTGAAGCAATATGTAGGGAAATGTAATGTGTAGAAATTCGGTGATGGATCACAACTATTAAAAAAAGTAGGAGAGATCACTGTCTCTTTGTTGAGATACTGCAGCTCGTCTTAGGAGCTCTGGTAAGCCAAGGACGAGCCGCCAAGTGCGAGCGAATATCAGAGAGGTAAACTGGAAATGCGCGCTGAATTTTCAATTTTGGTCGGAGTGTTTCCAAATTCCTCTTCCCGCGCTTTCAATATTTTCGTAAGGGTTAATCGTGACGAATTTACTGCTGTGTAGACTCTTCGAAATTCTCCAATTTTGGATTCTTAGAGGAATTTATGAGTCAGCCTTTCCACCAAAACTTTGGAATTTCCATTCCTATGTGTTGTGTTGGGAGAGAGGCCAGAATGGCAGTGGAATACCACGACCACAGGTCACGTAGAGAATTTTCCTGTTCATCCGTGCAACCATCGGCGATTCGAAAATTGCCCCGAACTTGGGTAACTGAGACGAAAATGTGACGTCCAATCCACTCATCTGTTGCTCTTCCATTCATATCCAGAGTCGGAAGTCGTGCTTGTGACCTACCAGTCACCCACCCATGACATTATAAGGCTCTCTGCTGCTTCCGTAGATCTTGGTGAGGAATAAATGCAGAACGTGCAACGGAGGAAAAATTTGGGTGAGCTGCTACTTCAAGTCACGGCGCAGTGACGTCTTCCAATAGAGCGGCCACTCTGCGTGTAAGACGTCGCAGGATCAACGACACGATTGCTGGATAAATTGTGAAGTGAGGTCTTGTAACGTCGTTTTTGGGAAATATTTTGTTCAACGCAAAAAAGCGCACCCCTAATTTGCCACCCTAAGAGTTATTCCTTCCACAGTACGTCGTGTTCCACTACAGTTCACATTGGTTGCTTTTCTTACATGGGTTGGTGACAGATTCGTTCTATGTATATTTTCTTCGTAGCTGCTACGCTCTACTAACCATCCACATAACCATTCTTACTGCAGTTACTGCAGAAGGAGAACATCCAGGGGATGCTACCTCTTTTAAATCTGGATTCATCACAACACGGTGAAGTAGCGATGTTGTATTGGCACACCCTTTGTATACCATGTTTTGTACTGAGTTTCTATGCTAGGACCTATAATTCTCCACAAGACTACCGAAAGAAATATCGTGAAACACATACAACTAACCTTATAGAATCCCAGTTTTCCTCGTGTTGCCACAAACTGCATCCCATGGAACTGAGGTCGCGGGATCTCCATCCTACCCAGGTCGCAAAGATTGTCCCGTATCTCCATATTTCTAGAAGCAGCTCTGCACTTCAAATCGCTCGAAACATCGTCTAAGATGAAGACTGCTCTTAGAGAAAACGCCAGCACAGGTCTACTATCATGAGATCCTCCCAACAAATCTGTATTCGCCTTGAAAATCAGTTCTACTATTGTCGAAGAGATTTAAAAGTGACCAGCTGTCAACAATGAACAAGCAGGTCGTTCGTCATAAGGAAAATCTAGAATAATAATCATTGCTCTTATATCAGAATAGTCGAGTAATTGTGGAGGAGTCTACAAAGCATTACTGCACTCTCACAAAAATGCGCCAAACAACAAAAAATTTACACCAGGATAGCTCAGTTAGCTGTTGGGTCTGCGTTCTGTACTGCGTTCTTCTCTCATCCAAGGCACCTTCGATCAGTGTTTTAGTGGTGGCTGACAAGAACAACATCAGTACAGCCTATCCGGCGAGCTTCCGGGAATAAAGAGTTGCTGAGTTAGCTAAGGATTGGCGAAATCGTATCTCAGTGTGTTGAGTAAACGACGCCTTCAAATTTCAAACAAAATTGGCTAAGCTGAGCCCGTTGGCGAGTTCGGTATTTGGACGCTTGAATTAGCCAAGACTCCTACGGTGTTCTGGAACGCGAACGCTTGCATACGTTTACTGGCATGCGCATAGTTTGGGCTATGAAGTTACTCGGTAAAACTATAAATTTCTACGTAACCACTGTGTAACAATAGGCTTCGAAGATGTTGCATTGAAAATCCTAAATATTTTGGAAGAATAGCAGAGACGAGAGAGCCAGAGTAAGAGGAAAATAGAGTGACCTACTGCGCACTTCTGCGACGAAGGTGATTATCCGGCTTGACGAGTATTTCGCCGAATAATCGTGCAACGTAAATTGTTCAAAGAGAGCACAAGTTGGAAGTTGCTAGCGAGTTGCAAAGTATGTGAGACAAACATACTTCCAAGGAATTCTTTCCCCTCTGGGATGTTGCTAACCACCTTAGCAACAATAGGGAGAACTCTGAAAAGGGATAACGCGTATGTCGCGTATGCCGGAGTGAAATTGAATTGCCTTCCCCCGAAGCAGAACAGAGATAAAGCCGTTGTCGTGGAAAAAAGGAGCGCGCTTATCGGAACTGCATCACCGTTATCAAAATTAATGCCTACAGATCACAATGAGGAAAACAACGGCAAGAAAAAACGTGGAAATTGAGCAGCTACCGAGAGTGCTTAGGAGAAGTTGGCGCAGCCATATCGTTTATTTGTCGAGTCAATTGCTGGCTATATGCTGTTTTCCCTAAGGAACTTTCGCAACGGTGAGAAAAAGTTGGTACGAACCAGCTTCTACAGGCGATAATTCATATCAGCGCACCGTATCGTCTGCTCGCGTGAAGAAACCGGAAATCGCGCCAAAAATGGAGTCGTCCACGACTGGGCGTGCCGCACTTACGAACAATTCTGGAGGAGGGGAACGGTAACGACCAACTCAAAGAGCATTCATTCATAACAGGGTGGCGATGCAACGCGGTTGGGGCGAGATAAAAGTTTGACTGACAGGAGGAATGATTCAAGAGTGAAGTGCAAAACCGTGTCAAGCCAAGAAAAAACCGCAGCGAGGAAAGAATTGAAAGCAGTCGGAATTCGTGCCGTAGATCCGGAGCCAACTCCTACAGAAAAAAAAACAGCTTTCTCTTACGTTCCTGCATTTGTGGGCCACTGACAGGAGCCCATCTTAGGTCCATGTTGTAGCTTATTCTGGAGAGTACCTTCCGTACCTTGTCCACTACAAAGACACGCATAGGATGAGACGTTTGACACCCCACAGCGCGAATGAAATACTTGCGCTACGCACCTCTATGTCGCAGAAATTTCAAATAGCCCAAAACAGAATGGAAAAACCCAAGGTATGTGAAAATGTAAGTGATCGTTGACTCCTTATACACATACATGTGATGGGACATTCAAAGTAGAGTTTGAGTGAGAAATTCAAGGAACTTGAATGCTCCGCTACAAACGCTATCACAGTCAAGTTTTTTGAAATAAAATCGGTGGAGCCTTTCTCACGTACGCGAAAGTGTCAATCACCGTTGAGACAAATATTTTACCCTATCAGGTACCCTTCAGAGACGCAATGCTGGTGGCACAGCTCAGGTTGGAGCCAGCACACAAATTTGAACAGATCACCTTCTACAGTCTGGATGTTTCAGACTGTACAGAAACTACAGCGTAGAGGCTCTTCCCAGCCATTGTCTAAAGCTATCTTGCAATTCTATTTCATGCGCTCACCATAAAAACTCATACTTTTGCACAGGAACTGACAACGATTTTCTGAAATGAAATCATACTCGCTCGAGGTAGGAGGGAACCTAGTGAAGCAAGTGCTAAATTATTGAGAAAAATTGAGTATTTGCCCTCACACAAACAATCGTTAGCCATCTAACCTTCTTTTCATGCCTACCAGCTCTTTCGCAGCTTTTTCCCGTCCCACTAATCCACGTATGGTATACATTTCACATCAAGGAGATCACTAGGGAGATGATCGGTGTGACGAACATGAATACCATATTACATAATTTGATAATCAACAACCAACAATGATAGTCACAATATAATATAAGCACGATACATTTTGTACCGTTGCCTGTCCCATATGGCTAGGCTGCAGAGATTTATACATCATTTTGATTTGTACACCATCACTGATATTGGAATATACATAAATTTCTAGTGGGCGTCGACGACAGTGCGTTTTTCGCGGGCTTGGAGGGCACGCAACGCGACCGCGCCGCTCGCACTGGAATACTCGCCCCGGCAGCAAACCATAGGATCCTCTCAATAGTCGGTTAGTTTTCTTGATAGTTAACATCAAAGTCGATGGAAAACTATGAAGAAATCCCCGATTTGCCATTACGGCGGCGATTTCAGGGCGAGCGGCGCGGCCAAGTCGCATGCTTCCTCTGTTCGCGAAAAACGCGCCATCGTCGACACTTACTGTACCTCATTACATCTGTGCAGTGATTTATCCTTTTTTTATCTAGATGGCTTTAACTTCTATCTCACTTTTGTCTCCACGACAGACTAATGTTCTATCGTCTTTCAATTGACCTAGCTGCATGAGGACGCCGCTGCGGGTGGTGCACATAAATCAGCGGCCGCTAGTTACCTCTTCACTTCGCTGGCGTATTCTGAACGCAGTCCATGTTCAGAAAGTGTCAAAATTGTCGTACATGTTAAGTTCCCTATCTGATTACCTGCCAACGAAAGCTCATCCTAGAGTTCCTTGTAGAACTTGCGGGCGTAATGCTCCCTGCACTTCCTAACAATTTCTGTGTAGATGGGCCATCAAGTCTCCGCCGGACCCTCTTCACATCGCTCACGCAAACGCGTGCATTGCAGCCTCTTCTGCGTATTGATCCTTCAGTCAATAGTTTTCAATGAGTAAATAAATAGACTGTGTGTACAAGTTCTAAAAAGGTGTGATTCCGGAGGAGTTTGGAGAACTGTGTTACTCTGCATGCTGCAAACCAATTCGTTGCCCTTTCTAGCCATTTTCTTGCTCCAAACACATGCGCCAACTATTCAAATGACCTCCATCTGAACTTCACATTCTCATTGCAAAAATTATGACGCTCCAAATGAGCAAAAATGAACACCATCAAGTACCATCCTCTCTTCGACTTCACTCATACAACACAGTCGTCAATATAGACATATGACACATGTAATATAGACATGAGGGACTCCGTAACCAACACAGCGTTTCCTAAATAGAGCCCACTCATTAGGAAATATAAGGGTTCTTCATTAGCAACAGTTCTAGAGGTACGCTACAATGACTGCTGGTTTTTTTTTTAAATGTTAGACGTCTGAAATTGGAGGAGACAATCCGTGAAAAATCTCCAAGTAGTCGACACGGGACGGTCCTTCAACTGAGAATGTCTACGGACATTTACCACCCACACGCGTTGCGACAAAACGCTTTTCGTTTTAGAACTTGGGATTAAATAGTGCGTAGTTCAAAAGTTCCCTAATTCAATCTATCATCTTATTAACCATCTTTAATCAAAGCTGGATTGTCCTTTTTGGGAGAGGACGGGGAACAGCGTCTATCTAACCTCGTTTCACTGGGGGCTGAAGCGCACAGGTGGTAAGTGTCCGATAATCCTGGTTTTTATGTTGGAGGTTTAAATTTGGGGAAGCAATCCCTGAAAAACCTCCGAGTGGTCCACTCGAGACTGTTCTTCCACTGAGAACGACGTAAATTTGACTAGAATAGTCATATAGGAGCTCGGAAGAGAGCCTTCCACTGTCACCGTGCTCTCTAGGCGTGACAGCATCGTCTAGCACTTTTCTGCTTGCTCCTCAATGCAGTTCGTTGTCATCTTCATTCAGAGTTGTAAAATAGTCTCACGAAAGGGGTCAGCTTAAATGGTAATTCATCTCATGTGCGTGGTATTGAGAAGACACACCACCTTAGGAGAGTATCCAGTATGCATGGAAAGGTGCTACATACAGTAACGGTCAACAAGATATGATCAGAGGCACTGTTGAGAACGGAATCTCAAACGATAACTCTGAAATTTGGGGATGTGGTAAGAGTCTCAGTGTTCTTCCTTTTCCATTGCCGTAAAATGCTTCCAAGCGATCTACTGCATTCCAAGCGCAAATTCACTGTTTTATCAACATTATCGTTCCTTGACTGTATCGCGACATCTCAGCCCCGGAAGAAATTCATCTAAGTCGTATCGTAAGCGAGCAATTTGCTATCTAGGTTGCATTCTGTAGCTCTTCTCTTTACATAAAAAGTGGGCTTGTCAAAAAAACGTGTGAATGTGAGAAAAGAGAATCTTCTACAATTTCGAAGAAAAACCCGACGGGGGGATACTTCTATGATATCGGCTACTAGCATCTACTTTGCTATACAAATATAAACTGTATTGCTATTCATATGCTTGAGATATAATTCCCATTTTTCGGTGAATTCGATAAATTAATTTTATCCTCCCCATTTGAGCAGCAAAGGAAGCGCAGCAATAGCATTGTGGTGGAAATGATAGGCAATTATGGGCCCAATCTGCATCTTCCTTCTCCCAGTAGTAAAGAGTCGGAATGCTATACAATATCTATGAAATCCGAGGTTGAGTCGGAAGTTCTCGGAAAATGTGTGGTGATGACTTCGAGAGATCATAACTCGGGAAAGAGCTAACGAAAATGGACGGGCTAGCTACGGTTTCATAAGGTATGAAAGGCTCTTCAAATTGTGTACTAACAAACACTTCCTTTCCTGCCACCGTGCTGCGCAATTTCAACTCGTCGCCACTCCACCTCCACAACCCCTAGGTGAGCCACGCCCATTTTTCCCGATTTTGTTGCTCATTTGGAAGAAAATTCAAAACTCTCTCATAGCATACACAAATCTCCATTGAATACATACACACATGGGACTTCATTACGATTTTTAGACTTTTCCAGATTTGTAGTTAGACCACGCCCCTGGGCGAGTTGCACCCATGGCACTATAAGCAATCGACAGGGCTCGACGAGTCGATAACGAACATATGCAATGCAGTTGCATCTATCGTTTCAAAATTGAGAGATAAACAAAAATATTGTCAATTTGTACGAGAACTTTCGAGTCAACCCATTACAATCCATGTGGCGGTTGATCAAATCTTAACAAATAAAGAATTTAAAAGTGTAGCTGCTGAGCAGCCGACTAGCACATCCGTTCGGAGCAAAAGTCCGTGCAAATTGACGCCACCTATCTCTCTTGAGAGCTTAGCAAGTAGACGCCCACTTTGAAACTCATCACAATACATTACACTGCCATTCAAATCTTATAATAAATTCACACCCTCTTTTCTTCACCACTTATTCCTCCTACATGGGCTACGTACTATACTTGGGACTATTCGACGATTTTTCAAGTACTCGAACTTTGAATAATTCGAATATTGCCGAATTTTATTTATTCAAAATATGAATAGTTCGAATTGTCCAGTTTTCGCAATGTGCGAATGAATGAATTATTCGAATATCAAACATTTCTGACTAGCCGAATGAATGAATAGTTTGAATAGTGCAGTATTTCTAGAGGTCGAATGAATGAATATATTCGACTCGAATACTCGGTCTTGAACCTATAAGTACCTACAGCTCAATGAGGAGGACAAAATTAACTGATCGAATTTACTAAGAAAAAACTGGGTGCGGGCACGCAGCTGCACAACGAGCAGGGACAGTTACTGCCAACGCTAGGACGGTATTACAGCTTCGTAATTTTGGTCGTGGTAGTTCCGACAAAATATCATAATTTTGTTATGCAGCGGAAAGAAACATCACTCTAACGTTCACCGAAACCTTAAATTTTGTTTGGATAGGTCAAACCTCAGTTTAGTTACAGCGACAGATACTGTCCTTAACAGCGTATCTGATCATATCGTACCTTGGCCACCTACAGTAAATTTGTGCCAAGAACATAATTAAGAAAAAATGGAGAAAGGACCACAAGGTTTTTTCCATAGTGTGGATTCCGATGTGTATGTTATGATGAGGTGAATATTCTCATCTCCCTACTTTTCATAACAGGAACCCGTATGCGCTGCCATTAACATCCCTTATAACAAAGGTCAACCTGGGGGCACATCACATTATAGTAGGCGATATGTTAGAGAGAGATGGGTCAACAACAAGCCTCCAAGGCATATAACGCAAATCTCTGGCAAGGGACACGCTGCTCTCCCTCGATGTGTCAAAAAAAATTCCCAGTGCAAGTAAAATAATGTTTCGAATTAGCAAATTTTAAATTAAAAATTCAAGATTCAGACGGATTGTTTGAATGGCACTTTTTCTCAGTCGAATAAACGAATTGTTCGAATAAGCTCTGATTTGAAAAACCCGAATGAATGAATAGTTCGAATAACCCATATTTCTAGATTGTCGAATGAATGAATTGTTCGAATGTCTTCCTTTCTTAAGAAATCGAATGAATGAATTATTTGAATATTCGATCATTTCTACGAATATATTCGATTCGGTCACAAGTATACTACGTACGTGTAGAGATTTAAACAAAATGATAAAGACAGAATCTGCGGCAATGTATGTTTCCAATCAAACAAACTCAACAATCTCAATCCGATTTTTCATGAGGCCATGAAGTAACAATAGAAACACTAGTGAACTTATATGAAATGTGAGCAGGACCCGTTCCTTGAACTCTCCAAGAGACTACTCATGCATCTTATTTTTTGGGCATTGCATGCATATCAAGGAAGGAAGTATGAAGTCCTTACGGAAAAATCGAAAAAAATTTGATAGTTGTGAATCTGTGAGAATGAATTCATATTATGAACTTCACTGAATTCTGTTTTCCAAAGCAAAAAGGGATGTTGCATATAGCAGGACAATGTTGTCAGTGATTACTCGGTGCAGTTTAGAATTGTAGGATGAGACAAGAGCACGTAGAAATACCTAACCTCCGGATATATTGTTAGAGGTTATATGTAAGCAAGCCAAACGTAAAATCCACAGCAGCGACAAAATGTGAATGGTTAAAGGCAGCACACGCGGAAATTTCGATATTGTAGACGTCGCGGCATTCTGGGTTCCTTGAGCACGGTGAACTCATCGACAATGATGAAGTAGGGTGAAACACACAGGAAACACAGTAAATGATGGCGGTATCTCCTGTGCGCCCAAAGCGGGAACGAGTGCTCCGCTGATAGGTTCCGCCACGAAACCCTGATAAATGTACGCATTCCATACACCACATTTCATCCATTGCGCTACACCACACGCGCACGTCAGCGTTAGCTGGCGCGAAGAAACCCCTTTGTCCAGATCGGCAGATTTGTCTATGGCGGCATCTTCGCAGGGTGGTGGCTATCTACTGTGTTCAACTTACTGATGTGATCGTCCAGCGGCTGGTCTCACGGTAAGTGACCCCCTCAGAAGTGAGAATGTCCGTGATTTCTACCTTTAAGAAGCCTTGACCGTCGAATCTTCCACTGTATTTCATTGTGGAATGAGCTCTTAGAAAGAAATCTAGGTTACGAGGCTGCATGGATTCTAACCGACAGCAGCTGATGATAAACACCACCCTAATCAAGTTGAATTGCCAGATCCCTCATATTTGCCTATTTCCCTTTAATATTCCACTTTCGTTGTTTGGAAAAGGCAAAGAAGGGTAGGAATTCGTTTCCGCCTACAAGCACTACAAGATGTACCATCTGAGAAGCAATTAGCAGACTCAGTGATACGAAAAGAATCGAAAAAGAAGAAATCAATGGAACTCGGTCACCTCGCACTCTGAATAACTGCAGCAGAGATGTTGTGAACAAGGAATCGTTATATGGTTCAGGAATCGAAAACTTGGAGACTAAAACGGAAAGGATTCTGGATCATTCACAAGCACAACGGCCGAAGTGTAGTTACGCTCACTTTCCCCAGATTTTCCGACAGTGAAGTTTCAAACTTCATTTGGAAGGCATAATACCTATAGGTAGCACCTCTAGGTACGCTTGTCAAAATAAGCATATTGCTTCTCACAATATTTCTTGAATTTTACAATAACTTACGTTACCTACTGCTCATACTTCACTCATTCTCACAGGGTGTTCCCCCTTTGAGAGCAAGTAACGCATTTATGTTAGTGTAGTTCCATCATGAGTTATAATATGATGGCTTGAGAAAAGGTTGACGAACGTGGTGAATTTTCAATACATTACAAGTTAGTCCGTTTAAATATTTTCGCGCACTGTTCAAAACCACTATCCTTTGGGAATGGCTCATAAAAGAAGGAAGAGAGATTAGCTTGGAACAGATCAAATTCTCGAGCTTCACTCTCCTGGATTGAGCTTCTGATAGCTTAGCGTACAGGTGAGATAGAACAGAAATGAAAGGAAAATGAAAGACGAAGGGAAAAAAGAAAACATACGGACAGAGAATACGTCAAAATTAGAAAACGCACGGTTCGCAGCAACGAAAGATGCATTGGGATAATGTTGGAGACGTCATAGATTTAGACTCAGAATGACGCTGCGTGATATAGAATGTGGGGCGAGCAGTTGGCTCATCCACGCGTAGGCTGAGCACGGTCCACGTTCAGTGGTCCGCACTGCTCGTGTGGTGGGCTGAGCCGATCCGCGTGAACACCTGCGGCAGCACCTGTCCTTAGACGGTTAAGGGCCCGCCGGAGTTGGTCAACATTAACAGGAAAACATAAACGTTGTGAAATTGCGCAAATGTGTGTCAGGAACTCTGCTAACTATCCTTTACTTTGCCTTTTTGTACTTGAAAGGGACGATAGTTTTCGGGCGAGAAGTTCATTGGAGAAACGAGACTCAAAAAGAATGCTACAAAAATAGACTTCACATTGCTCGAACTTCATCAGTTTGAGCGCAGGATGCGTGCCAACTGAACCGGAGCAAAATTCTGGACACAAGGAAGCCACGTGGGATACAGAGCAAGAAAGCCGTTGCACCGGACAAGGCCATTCGCGTTGTATTTGCTCAAGTCCCATGATCAAATATTGGATAACGACGTCTTTAAAAGGCAGCACAGAGTTGCCTCGTGCACGGAGAACTAGAAAAGAGAGGTGAAACATTCACGACAATAGCATCTGACATGGATTGCCGTACCTGTTCTTTGCCATAGTTTGTTTGGTTTGAGATAGAATAGCAGTGTCCATGATCGTACAGAGTTCGAAAGCCCTCCCCTGGTTATTGGTTGCATGTGCTTTCGCCTGTTTCCCTACCATAACTAACACATGCAGTAAAAAAGGGTGCGGCGGTGAAGAAACGGAGAGCTGAAGGCTTTTTCATTCGGTGGATAACCTCTGGAGCAATAAAAAGTAAAGCCACAACAGGCACACTAGGGTCTTTGCTAACCATGATGCAGAGTAGTTTGTTGTTTTTTTTTTTAATGAACGGTACAACTTGAAACCTCATAATCACATAGTCTGAACTCGTTACACATCAATTTGTCTCATAGAGTTCAATGAGAAGTTTTGGAGCTTAAAGACGTGGCCTACCTCATACTCGCGTTCGAGCTATTAAAACATTCCAAACCTCCTCGATGCGTTGATTCCGGCAATGTACATAGAATGTCCCAGAACGACATCTAAACCCGTTTTTTGGGACGGGGTTTTGTAACAGTTTGCTGGAGCAAATTTGCGTGCAAAGAGGTGTATCACCGCTGATCTTATCGATTGGAAACGCCGTTACTACTGTGGCGGAGATCCAGCACAGCTAGGAGGAATATCTTGCCATGCTCCATGGAGCGGGTACTTCGACCTTCTCAGAAACGGGTTTTTTGTCATTCCTGTGACTTTTAATGCATATTATTGGAATCAGCGTGGCGAGGAGATGAAGAGCCTGCAGACGAAGTGTGCTCCTGCTTCTATGGCAAAAGTTTTCTTCCCACGTGGCGGCGAAATGGGTTTCGTTGTGCAGGATTTGCCATGTGTACAGGATTATGCCCTTCGGGCAATGGCACCCCATACTTTGAAATGGAAAAAGACGATGTGAAACACCACCTTTTGGCCTGAATTTCAGTGTAGTGTTGTCGTAATGGTTTGCATACCTTAGTAGAACAAAATTCTATCACTTCTGCTTCAGTTGGCAAACATTGGAATTTTCATGTTTTTGCCAAATTAGCGCTCTGTAACTACAAAGCGCTTGAGGCAGCAGGGCTCTTATTCTCAATAATTGAAGCGAACTTTTTCGTTTGTATGAGAAACCTTTCACGATTAGTACTGGACTACTCTTTGGTGGGAAAGAGGTTCTTAAAATCGCACTTTTGGCGACGTCAAATCTTACGGCATCATAATCAGGTCGTCATAGTGTACCTACCAGAAAGGCTACGGAAGCGGGGTTCCATCTTATGGTACAGAACTTGCGAATGCTTTGGAATATGCTAGGGCAAGGGAATCTGTCCGTCCATTCTCTACTTTCAAACCGCTGAAAACTCAAGCTCTGCACCGCTGCACGTGAGAATACACCACTAGAAGACTTTAAAAGCAGCTACATGACCCTATTGATGTGGGGAATGCTTGCAGCGATAGAAATGGGGGGGGGGCAATCGATAATGGACGAGGCTCGCGCCATCAGCAAAAAAAAAAAAACCAAAAGTGCTACGATGTGTAGCGCTTTTATGAAAACAGCTAACGAGAAACGACCATTGTATCCAGACTCTCCATAAAGAAACTGAACTATGTAGAGTAGCATCCTAGTTTAGTCACAGGTGGTTGTTGCTTCCGCCGCACTGCCCTAAATCATTCAAATGCTCATGAAATCATGTGAGGTACACATATGTAGACAAGCACGCAGCACCCCATAATTTGATGTCAGGGAGAGGGTTCCAGCTCGAGCGCAGCGGTCGCGCCGCGTACCTTTCGAGGCCGCAGATGGGTCACTGCCATCGACGCCCACCGTATTAGAATTTTGACCGAATATTTTTTTGGTCGAATAAAATTCAAATATTTATTAGAATAATCGAAAGGTCGGTGGTTCCATAATATTCGGAAGTTCGAATATTCGAAAATTCGAGGGTTCGGGATTTTTCGAAAATTCGAATAATTAAAGATTCGAGAGCCGAAAACCCTAATGCTTGGAACACTTGTGCTTCGAAACTGTGCTGTTGTTTCTGTTCCATATTATCGCCGAAGAGCGTTGCAACTAAAATCTTAGTCCAATTTGTCGTTCTTATCAATTTTTTCCCCAAAGACCCATGTTCATCTTGGAACGCATTCGCAAGTTACAGAGATTAGCGTCCTTATGGGACGCTAGAAAGTGGGGTGGGGGCAGCCACTTAAAGTATGTGCAAACTATTCACATGTCGGAGTCCTCAGAAAATTAGGAAACAAGCGAAAGCCATTCACTGTGCGATAATACAGAACCCCACCTATTAAATGCGTATATTCTGCCTGGCAGCCCAGCTAACATCGGGCTTCCAATCTTGATGGTAGCCCTGATCGAAAATTCTTCGTCACATATCGTCACGTAAATTTACTTTCCGGTGTAATTTTATTTCCTACTGTTCTTTATCACAGTATTTCTTTTTCGTATCTGAACGTTTGTCACACTGTTGAGCTGAAGCGCACCGTACTCCTTCGACAAACCCGTNAATATAACATAATATAATATAATATAATATAATATAAAAAATAAGTAAGTAGATGAACAAATAAATAAATAAATAAATAAAAGGTGACAACAGTGGCGGCGTTATTCACTTTTTTCGACACTGTCCGTGAAACTCGACCATCCTGTTCTAACCTAGCATCACGTTAATGTCCGAAAACCGTTCTTTAATGAGTTTCAACAAAATTGAACACTTTTCCTATGTTTCTCATAGTCTAGATTCTAATATCACTTTGGAACCTCGTTGACGAAATATTCCGTGGGTATCGCCTCCAAAAGTTTAGCTGGTTTCTGTGACTCACAGAGTGAGACAATTCATACAGTACAGGCCAAAAAATATATCATCTTTTGAACTTTTGTTCATAACTTTCCTCTAGGTGAAGCTTGAATTTTCTAACTCTGGGACATAATGCAACTACTCATTGCTAATAAACAGAGCTATTAAGATCCTCACTGCACCTGAAGTGCTCATAATAAAAAAATTTTTTGCTCAAAAAGATCAGAATCCTTGGTTTTGCTCGACCTGCATCCAACTACTATGCGACTTCCAGTAGTGGAATTTCCACCGAAATCGAAGTTTTCCCAGCAAATGGATCCACATCCTACGTAATTTCGGCAAGTTGAGGAGGAATCCTGACATTTACGGAGCTCAGTTGACATCGCCATGGAATTGACCTTCATCGGCAGTTTCAGCCATTCTGGATCTCAATTACGGCCTTGTTTCGAGATGTATCTTGTTCTCCATGATGCTCTAGCCTAAGCAGGGAAACAGTGCTTGTGCTCGCTGGATGCCTAGCCTATCCAGATACCCTAGCCGGACCCAAGGTCACCAGTGGGGGCACCTTACGGCTTTCAAGTTTTGCATTTTTTTTGGATGGGGAAAGATTAGTTCATGAGCGTATCGTTGCTTCTGGAAAACCGACATGGTTGCTAGAATGTCTGGGTAGACGTTCACAAGGGCTCTGGAATTGATGAGCTACGATGGCTCAAAATGAACACCAACAACTACCTGTGAGGGGCTGTGATCTTCCGTGCTCTATTCTCAAGATTAGACCCTTAGCATGAGAAGCATAACCTTACAAGTGCATTTTTTGAACCATCCGATCGATTTTACGCTCTGCCCGCTTTCATAGAAATAGAGCACGATGTCTCACTCCTCTGACATGTGCTGAAGACCAGGGCATTTTTGCGTGCCATACCTCGCCTGATTCGAGACTTGATGAGTGCTGTATTTGCATGTAACGTTTTAGGAAATCTTACGCATCATTCCATATAAAAACCCACCTATCAAAGTTCCATTCACCTCTGAAACGAAAATCCAACGCTTGGAAAATGCTATGTGCGCCACTGGTGACCTAATGTCCAGCTCGGGTACCTGGGCAGATTGAGCATCCTGTGAGTTCTATTTTTGTTTAAGCTAGAGCATCAAGCAGAACAAGACCCAGCTAAAAACAGGGCCGTACGTGCGCTCCAAAATGGCTGAAACTGTCGAAAGAGGTCAATTCCAAGTTGACGTCAACTGAGCTCCAGAGATTCCAGGATTCGGCCCAGCCGCCTGGAAATCTGTTTGATATAACTCCATTCGGTGAAAAAGATTCGATTTTGGCAAAAACTCTACCTGTGGAAGTCGCACAGAAATTGAATGTGTTGGGTTGGGGAATAAGTTCGTGCGGTTTTTTCAACTCTGTATTTCGCGGTGATTTGGATTTTGATTAATTGCATGTCGGGAACTTTTTTGTAGCTCTTGTTTTCCTCTTTACAACTATCACAACTACAATCTTCAACTCTCGTTATGCCTTCTTTTCTACTGCTTGAAAGTTGACCCTGCAATCCAAGAAGAATGGAGTCCTCTGCCACCGACTACTGTTCGACATCAGTCACGGGTCAAATGTGGTTGAAGAGGTTAGGGCTAGAAACGGCGTCCATAGAGAAACCTTCACTACTGAAAGGACAGCATAGAAGTGGTCTGCCATCTTTTTATAGAGCAATTTTTGCCTCGAAGTTGCCGCTCATTTGGGACATCTCGTTCGTGGGACATGGAGAGAGTTATTCGCTAGAGTAGCTCAACATATGAGTGAGAATCAGTACTGATGCTAACTCTCAACAACACGCAAGTTTATCTAACACTTTCCGTGCAAAACCCTAAAGTGCTCAAGATGAAGTGATCGGTCACATTAGGCATGCTCGACTTTCTTGCGCAAAATTTGACCAAAGCGGCTACCAAAAATCTCGGGTGGGGATTTCCACTAATGCCTACTCAACTGGTCTTGGGAAGTCATATACCACATAATTTAATAAGTTCCTAATGCATTTCGTGAAGTTTGATACAAAAGTTTCGGTGGCGGGCTGCAATTTGAGTGGGCTCAAACAACGCAATTTTTGTAGGCCTAGAGCTGAGACAGAGCTTTGTCCCTAGCAGCATCGACAAGGAAGGAAAATAGCTACAAAATCCATTCAGAGTNTGGTCCCGCCACGAAATCCTGAAAGCACTGCCTAAGTTTCTCGCTTTTATCATTGGCGACTGTATCCATCATTATCGTGACCAGCGGAACGCACTATGCACTTATGACGAAACATCGGCCGACTGTCTCGTCAGCTTCGCCTCATCCATGAGCAGTGTCTATGAGCTGGGCACATGATGAAAGAATGGGATCACGTGCCGGCCCTCCAGGCCTGCGCGCTAGAAAAATTTGTTGCACTACCAGGATTTGTATAGGAGGATTTCACTAAGTTGGTGCAAAAATAATGCGCATTTTCAATGCATTGTTTCCTTACTCCATAACTCGCTTCAAAATTGATGTTTCAAAAGAAGCGTTGCGATCCCCAAATCTTTAGCAACAGAAGTGATGCTTGAACACCACCTTCCAGCTCGGACGAGGCTTTTTGGGATCAACGAACGCTCGTAAGTCATTTTTAGTATCTACATATTTAGTCTTCGATAAGGTTCCGGAAGGAGTTGCCTAGATGTTCGAGGAAGTATTAATTAATGAGCGAAAGGTTTGTATTAGGTTGTTGCAAAATCGATGTCGGATTTTAGGACCACGAATTTTGGAGCAATGCTTTGGAATGTGAAATGGTGCTCCCACCATATATTTTGTACTTGTTCCAAAGCCCATTTCTTCCTCTTCTTGCCTATTCATTTTTATTCAGATCTTCTCGCTTTTGTTGTAATTTTCGGACTTGAATCAAAATGTACTCGTCCGCTAAAATTCGTCCCAATCTGTTTTGTGAATTCAAACTCGATAGCAAGAGAGTGCCCTGGAAAGGAAATATTGCCAACCTATGCAGGAAGGAATGGTAAATAACGTGGTAGCCCAGTGTTGGTCCAAGTTATTTAGTATTGGAGACACGTGCCTCGGAGTTATGGACTAAAATTCGATGACGTCAACGCCGTTTTGAAAGCACTGGTAGAGGCTATCACCAGGAGAAGCTGGCCTTGAGGTTCATTATTCCATTATTTCTGGGGCCATCGGAGAAACGAGCATTATGGAAAAACTGAATAAGTGGATCCAATTCGATTATCCTCTAGCATTTCTCACTCAAGACGCTCTGGAAGTAGATGCAGGCAGACATCAAGACTCTTCCGTATTTGCCTGACTCACCGGACTGTTCCCCTACCGATGACCACAAATGCAAACGATGGGACCCATCCCTGAGAGGAAAAATAAGCCGCAAAAATACGTTAGCTCAAAACAATCACGCCACTTTTTCTGAGTCCGAAGAGCTTGGCTTCAGGCCTAGTGGAACGAAAACTCAGCAGAAAAATGGCAAGGATGTGCTTATCCAAATGAGTACGAAAGCAGCGGAAAAGGTTTAGTTTTTGCCGAGTTACAACAATTCAAAGTCCAACTGTCAAAATCCGACATCGATTTTGCAATAACCTAACAGTTTATCATGAATGGGGCAGAGATCCCTACTCTAGTTGCTCCAGCCTGTGAAGTTTCTGATGCGCGACATTTGGCTGGACAGTAGTGTATGCAAGTATAGAAACGACTTCACTGAGGAAAGCCAGGCTCACACCATAAAGTTTTCGGCTTGTTTCATTACTTTTCAGCTGTAAGGTATTCAACGAGCGGTAATGATTGATTTTTGTAGCACACCGCCACAAAATCACCGTGAACTTCGTTTGATGTCGCTTCCCTTACTGGCACTGTTTCGATGCTTCTTTTTTGCCCAGTTGTTGAACAAGGCTTTTTGTGTTGTCGAATAGGGTCTATCCTTCATCGTGTATAACTACTGGTTTTTGATTTGGTCGCAATTTCCTCATCACAAGGGCGTAGCTCTCAATCATGAGGAACTTGTGAGAAATTTCCAGAAACCACAAATGAAACTTTCTACCCAAAATGTTTCATGCCCATTCTCATTCAAGAAGCACACCTCGTTCTTCTATTACATGCGATGTTACACATTTTTTCACCTAATGGAATGTTGCTCGAATATATATTCGAACGTTCGAATATTCGAAAGTTCGAATATCCGAAAATTCGGTGATTCGCAATATTTCGAATATTCGAAGGTTCCCAGATATTCGAAAATTCGAAAAATATCTTCGAAGGTTAAACCCTAATGTGTATTCGCCACGTTTGTAAATGGAATTTTGAGCCGAGTCCAGGATAAATATTAGTTCTGCGCAATTTCGGTTCTGAAGTGAAGTTATGAAAGAGGAGGCGAAGAGTGCTTTCCAAAATATATTTATAAGACAAGCAATACTAAAAACATGCGCAGAAATTTGAGAAATTTCCAAATAATCCTTTGCGTCTTTTTCGTCTTTTTGCTAAAGAGCATCGACGGTATTGTAGTGCGGGCAGCTCATAGTCGCTGTACCATTTGCCAGCGGTACTGAATATCTCCTCATGTTCAAGCCCTATTTATCACCACAAATGAATTCAGAACATTGGATGCCATTTAGGTTGAAGGCAGCACCTGTTTGAGATATCGGTCGTTTTGGAAGCTTAGCGATTGCCCAACAATTCTATAAAGACAGCAGCGTGAAATACTTGACTGTTTCGGCTATATAACTAGGTGATCGTGGATCTGATGGATCTGCTTTAGGGGTCGTTCGATCGAGCTCTGCCGGAACTGCGGAGCTGCGGAACTCTGCTGCCAGCTGACTTGATGGGTAAACATTTCCTTTCTTGTTATATTAGAGCTTTACCTCGAAGCTTCTTCTTTGCTTTGCTTTGCACAATGAATTTTTATGCTTGTCACTTAACAAAAATTTACCTGTTTAGTCACTTGTACGACTTATTTTCTCCAGTGTTTCAATCTCGAATTTTTTCGCGGTTCGGGGATCACTCAAGAATTCATAGGTGTTTATGCTATTTCTTAACTAGTTGAGCCATCTTTTTCAACATATGGTTTCTTTTATGAACTTCAAGAATGCTGCAAAACAGTGCCAAAAACCGATTTTGCCAGCAAAACAGCTGATGGAAAAGGGGCGCTATGGCCTTTTTTTAACCGTCGACACCGAACAGGTCGCGCAACTCGGTCCAGTCTGCTCAAAATCGACGAGCGGAGAGGTTCCACACAGGGATTTTGAAGGTTCCGACTCTTCACAGCGTTATAACAGTGTCCAGTGCACGCGATTACCCCTAGCCGTGTCAAATTCTCAAGGTCGAGAATTTCCGTGGGTGCTGCTTGATTTAAACCTCCAAACACCCTAGGTCCTAAGAAAAGGATCTATCTAAAAAAAGTTGAGATTGGGTTGGCTCTTTTCTCAGTCTAGAGACCACATACCATCTCTGTTTTCGGTTCTACATACTATGGGACCCGAGGTTTTAGTTGCGAGCTTTCCTGGAGGTGAGTCGAACATGAACGTTGTGCGTCGAACATATAATCTTAGCTAACTCTTCTTCAGTCTTCACGGTGATGTCTCGATGAACGGTCGACTTTATCCCTATCCCGCCTCCAGCAACACTACACGGAAGGAGGACTCCAACCCAATCCGCAGTGGGCCAGCGTGGGTCGTATGCCTAATTCTTCAGTGTGACCGCCTAGTTCTTCGTCTTACGTTTACTGTTTGATCAATTTTGACATGAGAATGGAGCGCCGATTTTGAAGAACAAGGATTGCTCGACGACGTAGGCAGCCCAAAAGAAGAAGATCGGAACAGAGGATGTCAAAGTTGACGAGACGGATCTACGGAGACGAAACGGCAAAACGCTGAACTCTCCGCAAATTACCAACGATACCAGTCGTCCCGTTGCGATGTAGAGAATGAATAAAGAATAAAGAATAACTCTTCTTGCCACGTGGTACACGTATCATTAGGCCTTTGTAAATGCTTTTTTCACCCAGGGCGACTCCAAGTACGTGAATCATGAATGACAACAATGACGCATTTTTGCGCACTAAGCAAATAATCCATCATCGATTCTTATCAGGCCCTTCAACACGTCATAAGCAGTTCACGCCGTGAAACATCTAGGGAAATTCAAACACTTTGGGATGTGAAAACACTATTCGCAACTTCGGGTTCGCGATAAAATAGCTACGTCATGGTATGTGCCTTTGTCGAATGTTGAGAAGTGTCCATGGCGCTCACCCTGCTGTTGGTTCGATCATAATTTCAGGCTAGTCAAGCCCCTATTCCTCTGTATTGAAAAATAGTAGATGCATCTAAACATGGGCCCGTAGTAGACCCCCCTAAACTAGAAGTGAACTCAAATCAAATGTTAACTCTGAGTTTAGCAAGGTTACTTCAACGGCAACTCACTTCATGCGTATAACGATATGAAGCTGAACACGGAGTTGATTGCGCTCTCATAGGACTTTACTAGGGAAACTTAACTCGGTGTTAAGCAAGTAGTTAACTCAGAGTTGACCGGTCAGGGAAATGAAGAAATAGCGTTGCCAGCATCGGAGAGGCCGATAAGCACCTCCCAAGCTACTCAAGCTCAATGCCGAGTTGACCAGCATAGTGACCGATTGACGTGAAATGGTCCGCACAAACTGCTCAATCATTTTGGTTTGATATGATAACGCTAGCACCGGTATATGAAGGAAGGAGGAGGTGAGGTTCCGTTCAGTTACGAGAGAGAGAAATCGAGTACGGCGAGGGCTAGAAATGCCGAGGGCCGGAAGGCCCTCCATAAATGGTCCCCAGCACTTGGCGGGTGATCGGGCGCGACGATTTCTTTCCCCACTTCCAGGCAACAGCACATCCTTTCTGCGATGACGCTCAGCAGTAGGTAAGGAAGAGATATCTCAAGAATAGGTAATCCACAACGTCTTCAAAGAAATCGATAGTCACTGCAAGCTGCCTTCATTTCGGATAACTAATGTAACCGCTCAACTCAGCATTGAAAGTTAGGATGAAGGATTACTACGGGCCACGGATTCAAGGACTGGCTTGCAACTCTGTAAGTTTTTTTCATAGGGAGCTCCGAATGTCGTCTCGTACAGTTAACAATTGAATTTACAGCTGACGATACCGCGATGAAAACATGATTATGACTAGCTACCCCTGGTGTAGAGAATCAGT
>JARK01000194.1:32229-50207 GCA_000688135.1 Ancylostoma ceylanicum | reverse complement strand
GGGGGGGGGGGGGGGGGGGGGGGTTGCCCCGATTCCGCCGAGAGCGGTCGTCGAATTTTTAGGAAGTGATTTATAAAAAGTTCAAAAATTTTGAGCTAACTTATTTTCGGTTGTTGATTTTCATTATTACTTTTCGATTGTTTATTTTCAATTATGTAGCAAACGCTAAAATAAATATTCTATAACTTTATTTCAGGAAATCAGGCGTCCAGGGCCTCAAAGAAGAGGAGACCCCATCGCTCCGCATTTATGGCTATCCTGATCTGCATCTGCAATGGCTGGGGATGAAGGAGGGACACTTTTCCATGGCTTAGGGAACGCATGCGTGAATGCTACGGTACATGGAGAGATTTCGGAAATTTTCGAAGAGAAAGAAGAGAATAATTCCGGAAAGTACTAGACCATCCGAAAATTGTTCCAACTTTTTGCTGATTGATTTGCGCCATTCATTTCCTGTGTTTGTGCTTTTTTTCGCGAGGTGTCAGCGCCGCGGCGACGACACGAACATGTGCGACGCGACAGGTCACGAAGTTATCGCGCAGTTGCTCAACACCAAACTGCAAATTTGCGTTCTCGGGCAAAATTGCATACATAGCTTGATCTGCAGTGAACGAAAAACGAAAAATGGTGGACGATTACGGTTTCACGATTGAAAAATTGCGGCAGAAGTGGGGACACCCATCAAATGGGCAAATTTCAGGAATTATGCTAACAACGCCCCTGTTTTATGAGCTTTGATAAAACGCAGTATCCCTGGAAAATAGGCGAACATCGCTACTTCGAGAGAAATTTTCCCAGTAGGTAAGAGAAATTGACTAGAGCTTCTTAGGTACCCCTGTTGAGAAGTTCCTGACTTAAATTGATGTAAACTTGCTCATCAATAGCTGAAATCCTAAAGGCAATATGAAACGGCAAAATTCCAGGATTCGCTGAAAGAAACGAATCAAGACGTAATAAATCATTCAAAGCAAAGCAGTTGTAGAGGTAAATAAAGTGATTGTGGTCGGAAGCACTCAGTCGAAAATTATCAAAAATTTTTACAGTTTCTGACGTTGTCCCCGGTTTCGACGTCATGTCAAAGATTTCGAACTCTTTTGCGCTTTCAAAAAAAGTAAGTTTTTCGAATTCACAAATCAAGCGATTCTGTATATGGTTAAATTCCAATTCTAACAAGGAATCAGAAAGGCAGCTCATATTTCCAAAAACCCCATTTCAAAAGAAGTTATCTTACTGCGACGATTTGTTAACGATTGATCCGTCGTCACCTGGTTTTTTTTTGCAAGAGTTACGGGTGGTGTTATAGCGGTGTCGAGTAAACTGAAGAAGAATGAGCAGAACTGCGCAATTTTTAGCGATGCCACGTGATTGAAACACATCTCGGCCACAGAAATTTGCCTCGCAAGAAGAATCGCTGGTGTGTGCTTCTGATGAATAGAACCAGGTAGAAACGAATGAATCAAAGAAATGCAGTTACGGATTTTGCCCGAGGTGTTCAACCAATGAGGTGGAGGCAGCAAGTTGCAGTTATCATTTGGCGAATATGTGGACATCCTTGATCCCGTTATGATGTTCTGGAGTGGAAAATGAAGACAAGCGAAAGGTTAGTCAAAACAGGAGAACGCCATCCGAATGTTTATACATAATCCAGTTGTTGCATGAGAGACTTCGGCCTGTAAGCGTGTTGTACATGGCTCACTATGCAAACATCTAGAAGAAAATCACAGTTCTTCTGCTACTGCTATCGTCTTTTTGATGCACTTTGTCAAACAGAATTTCACAGATCACATGTGCATAGAACATCTGCTGCAGAAGCGCAGCTGGCTGGCTGAACTGGGCATGGCTGAACATGGCTACTTATAAATCATGGAACTACGAGAAAGAGTTTAAAAGTTTTCGGAATGACAACAGAAATAGAACAAATCGGAATTAGCCAATAGCCAACTCATTAGCCCAAGCTCATAACACTCATTTCCACCTCTTTCCTGGTTTGATTTCGACTCTCTCGCTTGGAGCGGTATTCTTCAAGTCTTCATAATAACTGTACACAGCCAATACAGGCTCACCGCTTCATTTTAATTTTCTCTGAAACAAAAAGGTCTTGAGCTTGTGCAACGGATGTGTTTCCGAAGAAGTTGAAGCAGACAAATCATCAGATGCTGGAAATATCAGAATTTATTTCCACGACGGCGTAGCTGCTTAGCCAAATGCATGACAAAGTTGTGTGCCATGCATTTGACTAACCAGCTACGCCGTCGTAGGGATACGTACGTACTTCGCTTTTTTTTCGTGGATGAACCCGGCCCCCTTTCCTTAGTTTCCACCTTTACTGTTTACGTAAATATGGTCCATAATTACTACTGGTAGTTGTCCTGACAGATAGATAGTTACAGTTGTTACCCAATGACAATAGTAGTTGTCCATGATCATCATTCAACGAGAATTTTTCGACACAAGCCGTTCTGGAAAATAGTAATTAACTACTCAAAAAAGAAACTCAAAGCTGCCTAAAATGCAGCTCACATTAATTCGCCATCTGCGAATTCGATATGGACCAGTTAATTCTCACTTACTGATGTGATAGCCCTTTTTGATGTCTTCCATATTGCACGCTACATATTTCTTGTAGCAGACATGTATGCTTTAGTTTTCGAGAGCAGACACTGGAGGTGAAGAATGCTGGCATTGAGTCCGCCGAATCATCACTCAGGGCTAGAATTTACGAACTCACAACCAAGCGAAACCTGGTAAGCAAACCAGGTTTTACAGCCTGCATCTCTAAACAGCACGTACTCCTTAGGATGACCATTTACGCTAACCACAACTAATGTGTGCGGTTGATGTTTCAGGCGATTACCCCAGTCCAAGCGATTTTTCTTTTTTTTTTTTGGTTTTCGGCTCCACCCGCAAAAATTTACTGACTGCGTGATTTAACCAGATCATCTCATCTCTAAGTGTGGTTGAAGTTGTCTGAGCAGAAAGGCATTCCGAAAGTAAGCTACATATTTGCGAAATCAGTTCGACGGCTCCAGTTAAGTCCATGAAATATTCGAAAAACCGCAACAACTTGAGTGCATTCAAAAAACTAATATACAGATCAAACTTCATGGTAATTCGGGGAACATCTTACTTCATTCTCGTAATCGTCTGCAGCTCGTTCAGAATTATTATATTTCCACCGAGAAATGTTAAACCTACACGTTCACATCATGCATTGCTTTCTGCAGTAAAACCCACAATTAGTCAGTCCCAACTTTCTCAGCGAGACAACTGTGAACTTCATTGAGGTCCGAGACGCTGAAAATGTGCTTCATTGTTTGACGCTTTTAGAGCTAGACCTGCCATCTAAAGACCATCGCTTAAAGGTAGCACCCACGAAAATGTCTGGATTTTTTTTCTGGTTTGGAACACTGGCAATTGTCGCAATTAACGTAATTTTCTTCACTGTGAATCAAATTTTGTTCACTTGCGCGTCATAAACCATTTTTTAGGTTTTGATTCACTCATTACAAATATTCGAGCTGATTTCCTCAGTTCTCGCCACATCTCATTTTCTATCTCATGGAGTGTGAAGCTGCAATACCACCTGATTGGAAACTTCCGACAACACCTACCCATATTCCGATTTAATCGTGAATGATAAGGATCAAGTGCAGCTCAGAAGGGAACTCAAATCAACGACATCCAGAGAGAAACCATTACTGCTGCGCAATAGGATGCAGAAATGGATGGCCGCCTCAGGGAGACTATTTAAAGCGAGAATGATTTCCCTCCCTCCGAATGAAAGGTTTGAAGAGCGAGCTCTTCTGTTCCTGGTAGCATCAGCAGCGGAGGAAGAGGCTGCATAGATCACTTGTTGTGATTGACGTTTGTAAAAAGCACAAGTTCTGGTGCATATGGAACACCGCACGATGTTATTGCCCAACCTAAAAAAGCTATTTTTCAGTTCTTAGCTCTGTTTTTGCAGTACCTACATATGTAGCACCTGCATGAAAGCGATGAGTCGAGAGGTTACAGAAGACTGAAGGGGATTTTGAGGGTTTCGACTGCATGCATTTGGCATTGTACAATGCTCAGCGCCCTCGATCACCCCGGGTTGCACTGAGATCTCGAGGTCGACATTTCCAAGGTGCTGCCTTTGAGAAGACTCTCAAGGAACACTGCCGCAAAACTTCAGCACGCTCCTACAAAATTATCGGGGTTGGACAAGCAAAAGTGATTTGCAACAGGATGCACATGCGTTAGGTAACCCTTTCCATGGACTTTTCTTTGTTTCGTTGAGTTAACCTCATTCAAAATCCTGAGAAAAATTGACTTGCGTGAAAGAATAAGCAGAAATGAAGGAGCATCAGTGCATAGGTGACTCTCATTTAGATCACAACAAAACGAGAAGGATGGATATTTAGACACAATGAGTTCAGTTGTGCAGTATTTGACGACAATGTGAATTAGTCATGATATGCAGTGTATTACATATGTTCATGGACATGCTTGTGGATGATAAAATTAAGGAACTCTCCTTTCATAATCGAGTCTCTGCTTTTGCAGATCAGTTTGGTTGTTGAGGAAGCAATTCTCAATGAAACAGTGTTTTCTTGAAACCAGATGCACGAAAGAAAAAGCTGAACTATTGCAACAATACAGTAGTATACAATGCACCCCGGAATTGCATAAGAAGCTCGGATGTGAGTCAGCTTGCTTGTTCTGCACGGAGCTGCAGAAAGAAAATACGGAACGAGATCATCAGCTTGCCTATTGGCACACAAAATATAATAAACAAAGATGTCGCTGTGTTGGAATGCTACGCAGCTGGATACTACGATAAAAGCCGGCCGACACTCTTGTTTGACAATGGGACTCAAGTGCCAGACGTTTCGCAAACGACCAAATTCCACAGGAATATCCAGAAAAGTTCAAAAAGCTTTCATTCAGAGTGAACAGAAGAAACTGCTCTAGAATTCGTATGAATAGTGAACAAGAGCTAAAGAGGTGCTGTACAGGATCGGTGGCTATATTTTCCGGGAGCTGAAAGGCACCAGAAAGATCTGGGCCATGAAAAAATCAGACCAAATGTGGATTCGGCTGGGAAGATAAGTGTGTGATCAATTGCGTACAGCGTAACCTTGGAAAAGTGGAGCATCCTAAATGCAGAGAGAAAACTTGCTAAAGAAGAAGTCACGGAAGCAGATCACTAAGCTCAACATCACCATGTTAGTAAAGCTTCTGTATAGAACAAAGAGCGCAGGCAACAGCCACAGAATTTTCCGTGTCTAAGGTCTTTACAGCGTCGTGTAATGAGCCTTTCACACTTTTGCCGCGACGGCGGGGGGTCACAGCAACAAAAGTTGGTGCGAGGCTAGAATTGCGGCAAAAATCATATGTACTTCCCTCCATGGGCGACGGTTGAGGCGGAATAAGTGTGAAAGCCACTCGAGCGCAATCCAGCTACCAGTTCAGAGCCCTAATAATGAGAGTATGATAGGTAATCATCACCATTCCTATAACGAATATTGCATTCGATACCGGACATTGTTCTCATCCTTCATTTATAATAAAAGGCTGCTGGTAACATTCGCCTATATTCTATTTTTGCCTTTTTTCTATTTTCCAACGCGATGGTTGATTTTCGAGGGTTTTAAAGGCAGCACTCACGCTCAAAAAAGTCTCCCTGCTTCTCTGCTTATTCTGAAGCTGCCGTCAAATAGAGTTTAACTGCAATATGAATCACTCCAAATCCTTTACTCAAGTGGAGAAATTCGAGCAGATTCCGCTTATTTTACATTCATTTGTTTCGAGAATTTATTTTCGAAACAAATACATGTAAAATAAGCGAAATCTGCTCGAATTTGGCAATTTTTCTCGATTCCAGTAGATTCCACTCGAATTTACCCCTAAAATGAGCGAAATCTGCTCGAATTTGCACTTCGTGTGAATTCGAGTAGATTTCGCGTATTATTCGTTAGTTTTCTGGTTCGTTTTTCATTAATTATTGCCACTGTTGTTTCTCCTCGAATGGTAAGTTGTTTCTGAATAAAAAATTCCCACAAATTTCACTTACAATAAATTCAAAAAAAGTTGGCAGGTTCCTCCTAATATAGAAAAATTTCACGTTGAGTTGAGAAAAATTCACCAGTCTAATGTACGGAGCACGTCAACTGGATCCACTGAGGTGAGGCAGTTCCATTGAGCATGCCAAGTTGCGTTGGATTTGGTGTTCAAAGCACCTAGGAATGCTCTTCTACTAGCGATATTTTTGCTACACCCCCACGGGAAGTGTGATGCTTGGGCCCACGGTTGAGGATTGAGTGTCATACACCCAAAAGATCTCGCTTTTTTTCGGGCGAAGTTCGCGTAAATTCGAGCAGATTTCGCTTATTTTCCGGGCTGAGTTCGCGTAAATGTATTTCTCGGGCATAATCGGGAAATATTTCGGCGAAAAATAAGCGAAATCTGCTTGAATTTTTCCAACTGAGCAGTTAATCGAGTAATTGAACTCGAACTCATGTGCAAAGGCGCCCACCATGCTCAACCCCGCCCCATTCCTTCTCATCGCGCGCGGGTGGGCACTGCCTGTACTTATCAGCTGAGATGGCATCGATCAGGGTTTTCCCATAACGGAGATCCGCTACACCGCCGCGGCCACGCAAATCTACGGCGATAGATCTCGTCCGCATGGGCTCATCCTGACAATGTACAACTTAGTACTTCTAGAGATCTTTGCCCTTTTAGATGATTTCTTCTCCGTTATGGGCACAAGAATACCCTCCAGAGTAGAACTCCATGAAAAAATCGATGCCTTATTTGAGCGTGAGCGCAGTCTTTAAATTGCAGAAAAAATATTTGATAATGGTGTGTTGGCAAATGCTGTTCCTTCACTGATTAATTATTGGTAGTTACGTTTGTTCCAAAATAAAGCAGCTATACAAAAGCACATACAATGCCAACGGTGTCGCTTGATGAAACAGCGCGATGTCTGCAATTTCGCGTTTTTTTTTTCGTCGCATCTCCATAACTCTCTTCAATTCTGACCATTTTCGAAATGAAGTAGATACTCGGAATTGGGATGATCCAATCTTTCGTTGATATGCTTAGAAGTTGAAATCTCGAAAATTTCTGTTGAACATGTAGAAAAATCACCTAGGGATACAATTAAGAGAGACTTGCTGCTTTGAGTCTCTCCTAATTGTATCCACAGGTACTTTTGCTGGAATGAAGCCCGTTAATTCCCCATTTTGTGAAGAAGTTGTTGAAGTGCACTATAATTCCTTTTTCAGGCTTGGGACCAGATGAGGACAAGAATGGTATGTCCAGGAAATGAACCAGAATACCAATTTCATCAATTTCAGCAATAATTTTCAGATTTCCAGCTGTTTTGTAGGGAAATCAATGTGTGAGGTCTTCGAAAGAAGTTATTTTTCGACTATCCCGAAACCTCCTCACTGCGATTCTGCTTTTAATCACATGTGGATGCGATTTAGAGCAAAAGTACCTTCCCATCGTTGAAAAATTGTCTTTCCAATGTTAAAGTGAAGTTTTTGGAAGAGATAACCCGCGAATTCACAATTTATCATTCACTGCGGTTTTTTAACCTTCTGCAACGGCAACAGCCATTGTTTCCTTGTGCCATTTTTCCCCTCTACCCATATCCCTGACAGGCTGGGCCTCGCCGCAGACTGATGTGCCCTGCGGTATTTTCGCTATCGCTCAAGCGATGGATCGCTGGGCCTCGCCGCAGACTGATGTGCCCTGCGGTATTTTCGCACCTCTTAGATGCGACTGCATTTGAAAGTAGGAAGGAAGTATTCATAAATGGAAAGTTGAAAAAATGAGGCCTTACTTTGTCGACGAAGTATGGAATGAAAGTGTTAAAATTTACTATGAAAAACTACTACTCGTGAGATTGGCAGCGTAGCTTTTCGGTACATAGGCTCCGCCCCCTGGCAAGAGATAGTAAACGCAGGCAGCTATGGCGCCGGCTAGACATGGAGATGAGCAGAGAAACATGACGGTGGCTAGAGAAAAGAGCTGGCAGCAAATCCTTCTAGGAGTCCGCGAGAATTCAGCGGACGAAAACATCCAGTACAACGCACAATTTGATGGCTTTAACTTTACAAAGCGTTTAAATTTCAATAAAACCACAATTAAAATTTCCACGGAAAAAGTCGACTGTTTTAAGAAATGAAACGTCCACCCGGGGTTATTCAATATGCTAACTACTAATTTGACATCTATTCTGTAGCATAACGTCATTTTTGCATCGTTCCAACATGGATAAGGTGGATAGAATTTTCTCAAATTTTGCAATTAGTGTTCTCCGACGTTTCGTCATGAAATCGGTGTTCTTTGAATTGTGACGTCCCTCCTGAGCAATTGAGTTGCAGATAGAGGCATTTTCTTTCCTGGAACTCTCGAGCAGGATTCGAATTTATGAAGCATTAGAAAGGGTTTTTCAGAGGTTCAATACATTACCTTGATATGTTACGAAATATGAAAATGATACGAATTAATAACAACGAAAAACTCGAATTCTCACTTTGAGCGGTGAGAGTTCTTTCTTCTCGTATCAATAATCTAGCAAAAGGGTTGCGATGCAAGCAAAAGGTTATTGTCGTTATTTTTGCGAGAATCTCTTACCGGCAAAGTCGTGTTTGCTGTACGTCCACTTAGACAGCAAATCAGAAGAGTAGAGAATGGGACCTATTCCTTATTCCGCTATAGAAACATTTAAAAAATTCTCCGTGCATGTATTTTTATTTAGTAATTTAGATTCCATATTAGTAGATAAAATACCTATTCATTTCACATCTTTAGCTCTGATATTGCAGCTTATTTATATGTTACATTCTTGTTCAAGAAAATCAATATCAACAAATCAGCTGCAGAGTAGCGATCCAACTGCATTATATCCGTGAGCCATGCCTGCAGGCCTAGTACGTATCTGCAAGGCATTACTTGCACCTTGTCTGGCGATGGGTTAATGATCGATTATGTTGGAAAAAACGCAAATGTACGTTAATGAATAATAATAATACGAAACAGACACAGAATTCATGATGAGAACTCAAGAAACACTTGGCAATTTTTGAAGAGATTCTGAGTGCACTATTCACCGTATATATGCTGAAACACTGTGAAAATGACGTTATAATACAAAATAGATGTCAAATTCGTAATCAGCATGTCGGATAACCCCTAAGTAGATCTTTTATCTACTAAAACCGTTGATTTTTTCTCAAATTTTATATTGGCATCCTTTAAAATTAAATGCTTTCTAGTGTTAGATTCGTCATGTTGTGCATTATATTGGAACCTTGCCAACATCTGCCAACATTAGAACTACCACGGACTTCTAGGATTTGCTGCCAGCTGCTCTCTGCGCATCCAGTCTCTCGCCAATGCCACAGTTGCCTGCGCTTCTCATCCCTCTCGCCAGGAGGCGGAGCCTATGTACCGAAAAGCCCGCCCTCCGTGAGATTTTCTATCAACAAGCTGATAAAGTGTGGAAATACAGTGGCGGCCACATATTTAGCATGCTGCCAATTTTGGGCGATCAACTGGTGAAAATATAAAATCTGTATTTCAGTTCTGCAATGAGCTATCAGGACAATACTCGAGAATGTGACAAGGCATAGTGTTTTCCTTCCCGCCTCAACTTTGTTGCTCCTGGAAATGCTTCTGGATGGGATTGCACGCATTTAGAGCTGAGAAATGCAAAAAAAAATTCTGTTGCCCAAAATCGTGGATGTGCTAAATATGTGGCCGCACTGTATGTTTTCTCGAGAAGTATGGATTTCATTCCCCACTTGTCGGAAAAACAAAACCTTAGTTTTTTTTTCAACTATATTTGTCAACACTTCCTTCCTATTTTCAGATGCGGTCACATCCAAGAGGTGCGAAAATACTGCAGGGCAGATCAGTCTGCGGCGAGGCCCAGCGATAGCAGGGCCACGATTATAGCCTGCCAGGGATGTGGGTAGAGGGGAAAATGGCACAGGGGAACAATAGCTGTTGCCTTTGCAGAAGGTTAAAAAACCGTAGTGAATGATAAATTGTGAATTCGCGGGTTATCTCTTCCAAAAAAATCCATTCTAACATCGGAAAGATAATTTTTCGACGACGTGAAGGTACTTTTGCTTTAAATCGCATCCACATGCGATCAAAAGGAAAATCGCGGTGAGGAGGTTTCGGGATAGTCGAAGAATAACTTCTTTCGAAGACCTCACACATTGATTTCCCTACAAAACAGCTGGAAATCTGAAAATTATTGCTGAAATTGATGAAATTGGTATTCTGGTTCATATCCTGTTCATATGAGGTACCGTTCTTGTCCTCATCTGGTCCCAGGCCTGAAAAAAGGATCTATAGTGCACTTCAACAACTTCTCCACAAAAATGGGGAATTAACGGGCTTCATTCCAGCAAAAGTACTTACGGATACAATTAGGAGAGACTCAAAGCAGCAAGTCTATCTCAATTGTATCCCTAGGTGAATTTTCTACGTGCTCAACAAAAAATAATGAATTTTCAACTTCTAAGCATATCAGCGGATAGATTGGATCATCCCGATTCCGAGTATCTACTCCATTTCGAAAATGGTCAGAATTGAAGAGAGTTATGGAGATGCGACGAAAAAAAAAAAAGCGAAATCGCAGACATCGCGTTGTTTCACCAAGCGGCACCGTTGGTATTGTAGAACAAAACGAACACCTAATCCGGCCAGAAAAGGACTGATGAAAAAAGCAGCGCTTTTTTTTTCTTGGACCAATCATCTCCTCAAGTTATGCTCAACTCAGCTCACCGAGGTCAAACGTAGTGATGTCGAACGCTTCTCTACAGGGTGACGAAAAAATACGTGCGCGTGACGTCTGACTCCGTTTTATTTATTGTGTGAAGAAATCGGGCACATTTTTTCTTTCTAAAATATCTGTTTTTTTATTGGGTTTTGGGAGGAAAATCTGCTCTCCAAGCTATGACGAAGGTTTGCCCATGTCGTGACATGATTGCACGGTTGGCAGAAAGTAGGATGAAGATCTCAGCAATTTCTTCGAAGCTCGGAGTTCCTCTTCTTCCTCCAGAAGGTTGTAATGCAATTGAAGGAGGAAGGACACGTTCCACCCAAACCCAGAAGTGAACTGTCAACACCCGAAGAATGCGTGGGATTATTAAGAAAAGGATTGACCGAAAAAATTATCTGAGCTTGAACCAGATGGCCAAACAACTGAACATTTCTTGGAAATCTGTCCAAATGATAGTGAAAAATGAGCTTGGACTTCGAAGTTATCGTCTGCTTAACGGACAAATTCGTACCTACCAAGCTAACAATAAGCAAAATCGGGAGGAAAAATGTAAGAAATTACGGCAATTTTTCAAGGTGCGCCGCACTGAGAACGTCCTCTATTCTGACGAAAATTTGTCACCGTTGAAGTGGCTAAAAACTATCAGAATCACATCCAACTTCTCAGCCCAGCTCCAAGAAAAATCGCAGGCGAAAAATTGCCACAAGAAGTCCTTTTCATGAAAGCTCAATGGACTGGGCAGTATCAGTGCAACGGACAAGACTCCTTTGATTTTTATCGATAAAAACGTGAAAATTACCAAAATCAGCTCTTTTTCGACGAAGGATTTGTGGCCTGCCAATAGCCTGGATCTGAATCCATTGGAGTTTTCTGCTTCGGGGTTTATGGAGAAGTTACTCAGGAGTCGAAATGTGAAAACCCTGGTGGATTTGCGGAGAGAAATGATCAAAATTTGAACGAATCTGAACGTTAACTTCCTGCGCAGCACCATCGATTCAATGAAGAAACAAATTGACACCTGCATCTAAGCCTATGATGGACACTTCGAAAATTCCTCGTAATTGTAGAATGGTGTGCCGTGTTGTTAGATAAAAAGAAATTTCTCCGAATGTTTGTGGGCAAAGAGTAAAATTAGAACGCTTTTTATTGAGCACGCATATTTCGCTAACCCTGTATACGAAACGTGGGATATGTCAATATGGGTTCCCGCTTCTATCTAGATTGAACATTCGCGGCCCAGGCGTGTAGTTAGCATCCTTCAATGTCAACACAACGTCACGGAGCGATAGTTAGAATCCCAATTCATCTCTGGCTTTCAAAGCGCATAGCGTGTCCTCAACCAACACTTCTTCACATGTTCAGCGGATTCATCCTATCTTCGATGTAACTTTTGTATTTGAGGAATCTATTTTCTCCCAAATACAATGTGGACCAAAACATGTCCTCCTATATGAGTCCTGGTAGTGCGACAAATTTTCTGGAGAGCAGACGTGGTGGGCCGGCACGTGATCGCTTTCTTTCATCATGGGCCCAGCCCATAGACACTGCTCATAGATGAGGCGAAGCTGACGAGACAGTCAGCCGATGTTTCATCATAAGTACATAGATGTAATGGGACTCGCGCTGGGACCCACCTTTCGCTGGTTCCGCTAGTGACGATAATGCTGGGTACAGTCGCCAATGATAAAAGCAAGAGACATAGGCTTCCAGGATTTTGTGACGGGACCAGCGCCTTGCGCAAGCAGTCCCGCGGCCTACGAGTGAGACATTGTTTACCAGTTTCCAGGGTGCATAATGTACGGAGCAGGATTATCACAGTGCCGTGCTACGCAGCTCATGCTTGCATTGTGTGGCCCACAGATGCCCGATCGTGGTGCTGCTGTGCAGCACACAGATGCTCGATCGCGGCGGTGCTATGCGGGCCACAGATGCCCGATTGCAGCAGTGCTGGGCGGCCCGCAGATGTCCGTCCCTCTCGCTTGGATGTACCACCCTTTCTGAATACTCCTAATTTTCTTCTTTTGCCCTAGAGATTTACAAAGGCTACACCGATGGTGTACAGAATCTTATTGGTGTTGAAAATGCCAGGATATCGGTCGCCAGGTGCGAAAGGTGCGCCAGCGCTCAGTACTGCGGAAAACACCGAGATACGAGATCACCAATAGAGAATGGTTGCGCTGGCGGGGGCAGTAGTGTGAAGGACGCCAAGGATGTTGGTTTACCAATACAGAAGATGCCTTGGCCCCAGTAATGTGGAAAACCCAAGGATATTGGTCCACTGATGGAGAAAAGTGAGTCAGCGCTTGGATTGTGGGAAACCCTTGGGGGAAGATAGTGCGCCGGAGTTCAATAGCGTAGAAAAGACCAGGCCGCGGTTTTGTTGAAGTGTGGGTGCGTTTCAGCTTAACAGCGTGGGAAACGTCCAGATACGGTAATGCAATGATGTGATAAAGAACCGGAGGAAATAACATTACACCGGAGAGCAAGTTCACGTGAAGATATGTGATGAAGAATTCTCGATCAGGGCTACCATCCAGGTTGGAAGTTCGACGTTAGCTGGTCTGTCAGAATGGCAGAATATACGCGTTTCATATTCATACTTTTCTGAGGACTTCGACATGTGAGTACTTTGCAAGTACTTCAAGTGGCTGCCCCACCTCACTTTCTAGCGTCCCGTAGGGGCGCTAGTATTATAAAACATATTATTAAAACTTACATTTGCAATCGTACACTCTGAAAAGTTTCACGGGATTCGCGTGACTCACTGGATTTACGCAACTTTCAAATAACATCATTGAAAATGAATTATTTTAGAACAAGAAGAACTATGGAATCATACGCACTGTTCTTCTTGAAGGCAGCACTCACGCTCAAAAAGGTTTCGCTGCATTTCTTCTAATTTTAAAGATGCCATCAAATAGAGTGTAACTGCAGAAGGAAGCACTCCAAATCCCTCAGTCACTCGAGTAATTAAGCTCGAACTCATGTGCAGAGGCGCCCGCCGTGCTCAACCCCGCCCCACTCCCTCTGGTCGCGCGCGGCAGGTGCTGCCTGTATTCGTCAGCTGATATGGCATCGGTCAGTATTTTCCAATAACGGAGATTCGCCGCATCCACACAAAATCCACGTGGGCTCATCCTGACAATGTACAACTTAGCATTTCTCGAAAATTTTGCCCTTCTAGATGATTTCATTTCTATTATGGGCACAAGTATACACGCTAGAGTAGAATTCCATAAAAAATCGATGTCGTTTTTGGGCGTGAGTGCTGTCTTTAAGTATGCACACCAACCGCCACTGGTATCCAGCAGCTATCAGTAGATATTCCGATGAATAGGTTTATTGTCTCTACCCTGATCATTTCGTAATTAGGGGCGCACTCTAAAATTTCTAGTTTTAAGCTACAATACTGTCGGTGGCCCTTGGCAAGAAAAGCCGAAAAAGGCGTGAAGGCGCGCCTTTTCCGTATTTTCACTACAACTTTGTTATATGAAAAGTATGCGTTATATATGTATGGATATCATATGTATAGATATTTAGAACGAGCCTTTCAAGATCTATATGGCACACCTATAAAAGCCATGCCGTGGCCGTTCATGAATATCATTAATTCGCAAATTTCGATCATCATTAATAAATTTTTATTTCAAGAAAATTCACGGACGGACTGGATGCGTTCTAATAGATTTCAGTCTTCTATGGGCGTCTACAACTCTCATAAAAAATTGAATTACTAGACTATACGATAACAGAAGTCATGAAGGAACGTTCAGTGGGTTATGTAATATTTGACCGGCACTGTACTTCTCAGTTTCTTCCTCATCCACTCGTAGTTCCTTCGCTGGAGCTCTTGCGACCGCGAATCACTGCTGAAACAACGCGGTTTCTCTACGACCACGGACTCTTTTTCACAAATTCTGGCAAGCATAGTAAGTGGCATTCTTGGATGAAAAACTTGGGCTAGGATCCGTCTGACCTAATATGAGGCATGTCAGTACTCAAAACCAGCGAGTTGCTGCAGCTTAACTATTTACCAGTGGTGCCGTCTCGAGTTTGCAAGGCGTTTTCAACAATTAGAAGCAGCACCCACGGAAATTTTTGATAATAGGATCTTAACATAATTCGAAGGCATTGGGAAAGCTCAACACTTCCTCAGAAGTAAGACTTCTTGTTTTAGTCTCAAAATTGCTGTTTTTTTTCTGACGTTCACTATCTGGTTAAGTCCAACGGGGGTGTTTGAGTTGAGCGAGCCATAAGATGAGGACCGATGGCGAAAGATCGATTAGGCCGTCTTTCTCGCTAGAGGAATCCTCGCAGAATCACTTATTTCTATTGAACTACAGCCTACCCGCACCGTAGCAAAACAAATAACCACTAGAAGATTAGTGCTATTTGACAAAAAAGTCGCTTAAAATCCAAACATCACAAAATCTTTTAACAAGAAAGAAAGGGAAAATTTTAACTTCTTCAAAAATCACCTCTTACAATAGGCAAACAGTTACAGTTAGTGTGAGATTCTAATCAAAAAAGGAACATAGATTGCAGGAACAAAAAATTTGAGAAGGTGAGGTAGATCTATATATTTCTGGAAGCACCACGAGGAAATTCTCTTGAGAAGGCGATGGTTTGACAAACAGATCAGCTGTGAATCAATGTTTTCCGCGCCCCAAAAGAGGCTGATGTTCTAATCGCGAAAACGCGTACAATCAGCTGAGAAATAAGTCCACCTGGTCCTAGGAAAACCTGCTTTAAGAGCATAAAGGGACACTTTTAGTGAAGCTTGTTCGGCGAACGTATTCCCGATGTCCAGGTTTTTCCAAAAATGTGAATATGTTCGGGACGAAATTTTCCGAATGTTTTGAAAAACCCAGAACTTGGGGAGTTCTTTCGCGGTATAAGCTGAAAGTGTCTTTTTACTTACTTCCAATGGAACCTCCTAGGATTAGCTGGACCTGTTTATCAGCTGATTGTACGTGTTTTCTTGGTTGCATTGGGTTGCATTAGAGCACTGAAATCTTCTTGGGGCGCGAGAAAGATCGATTTCCAGCTGATCTGTGTGCCGAGGCATCGCCTTTCTCTAGTGAATTTTCTCGCTATGCCTCGGGAACTAATCCGATTTCCCTCATTCCTCTTTTTTTTGTGTTCATGATAACTGTGATCCTTTTGCACTAGCATTTTACGGTTGTTTCACTAGTATTAGTGATAGTTCTCAACGAAATTTCGATTTTCTCTCATTCCTTTTCGGTTAGAGAACTCTATAGTGTTTTGGCTCTTGAGGGGTCCTTTTTTCTGATCGATGTAAATTTCCCAATTGTTATTTCTCTCGCGACAATGCGGGGAGGCCGCAATTCACAAAAAATAACCGATTTCGGCAAAATCCGCCTGGTGAAAAAGACGGCCATATCGATCTTTTGCTATGGGTCCTCATGCCACGGTTCGCGCAACTCGACCACCCCTTTTGGACGAAACCTGATTGTGAACTTGAAAAAGTAGTATTTTTGATACTAATGGACAGTTTCGCCTTCAAGAAAGTGTTGAGTACCCTCGGTACCTTCAACATATGCTGAGATCTTGAAGTTGAAAATTTCCGTGGGTGCTGCCTTTGAGGTGGATCGCTTTTACTGTGCTGCGCTTATGTTTTCTTTAAAATAAGTCAGATAGTGTTTAGAATAGTTTGTGACTGTCCAAAATGCACGTTTCACGACAAACAAGTCCAACTGTATCCATCGAAGATATCCTAGGGTGGTAGCTCGTTTTGTTTTGAACCCCGTCACTGTAGACCTTGGGCAGTACGACGATCACGATGACGGCTACACGATGATCAGAGCGCTTACATGCTTCCGAGGTAGAGGTTTATATGACGCAAATAAAGTTTGGTGCACTAGGATGAACGTGGCTGATTTTCGCAACGATTACCATCCATTCATGTCGTTATCTTTCCCTGGATATCATGCTTGACCGTCATCTCTCACCATCGCTAACGTGTTGCGTACGTATGATAGGTTTGCTGGGGGTAAAGGCATGAAAAGGGGAAAGATCTCACAAAAGTTGTACAGGATCATCCTAAGGGTCAGTTTTTTTTCCAATGTCAACGTCAGTGTTTCACATGTTAAAGCTATTTGTTTTTATAGCCAATGCATGTGTCTTACTTGTGTTGCTTGGGTTTAGTGTGCAGGTCATGAACCCGTCTGTCGATATCCCATGCAACTTTAGCTCCACCTCTAGTTAAGTGACGGAAATTTCTCAATGCTCTACCTCCAGAAGTTAAGCACTTCTAGATGATTAAGATTGTTATGACATGACTTTATATCAATCAGTAGGGCAAAAGTAGTTAGAGCTCAATTTTCATTGTAATGTAACATGTAAATACAGCGTATTATTACGCATTCGTTTTCTGTCTCAGGAAATCTGTATTCATCAAAGTCGTAGATCGAATAGCATCTTCGGTCCATCGGACAGGGTAGGCTAGCCTGCGCATACTGCGCATACTATTTTCATGAACGGTATTCGATTTGACAATGAGAGCCTTAGTTCTTTTCCAGATTGGTCGAGCGACGATGATCCTGATGACTACTATAACAACAGCGAAGGATCTGACGATTATTATGAAGTCTGCATTTTCAGTCAGCGTTTTTCTGGAAACCAACAAGACGTTTCCTGATTCATCTATTACCTCTAAGTGATACATAGGGCAGAAATTCACGATGAGCGTTTTAGATTGGATGTGAAATAAGTTTCGAGATGAGCAGACGTCAAAGCATCCATGGTGTAGAGCCCGGCACCTTTTACCGACCATCTCCATTCTGCTTCTCCGTCTAGTTGTTTATTTGTTTCATTCGCATCAGTTGTTGGTGCATATATGTAGGACGGAACTGCATTTAAAAAGTTGAAACGAAAATTTTTCCTATATACTGGATTCTTGTAAAACGGTTTTGTTCAAATCAGTTTATACTTAATACTATAATTTATCGTATGAAAACGCATAAGGACTTTCATGACAGATGCTGTCGAGATACCGTGGTTCTTAACAGGAAAGAAGAAGCGTCGCCAAATTTCATTCATTCACCAGCATAGGGTGACATGGTGGTTCCTGCCAGTTAAGGCTGTTGGGGGACATCACTATCTCAGACATTCAGGCGTTTGTCGTGCAGCCCCACAGCATTTCTAAGGGTATTACACCTGTGGG
>JARK01000194.1:21338-32062 GCA_000688135.1 Ancylostoma ceylanicum | reverse complement strand
AAAAGGGGGGGGGGGGGGGATTTGTCGCGCCTATTCCGCCGTTTGTCCCGCCTTATCCTGCATGTGACCTGCCGTGATCCTGCCGCTGGGATGACAGGAGCATGGCAGGTCATCCTGCAGCGCTAATACTAGCCGCCTTAATAGTGGTGCCTAACAACCATAACAAAAGACGTATTAACCCAGAGTAAGTTTCATGTTCGATTGCATTGGAACAATTTTTAACCTTCTCATGTAGAATAAAAAAACAACGGACCCGTATAGCAACCGATGGCTACAAAAATACTACAAAATGAGTTCCCCGGACGCGTTTGCGCTTCCAGAGGCAGCAGTCGGCGAGCCGGACAGTTGTGGCAAGACGGTTCTACCCGCCCGCACCTCACCAGAACGCGACCGCATCCCACGCATCTCGTCTAACCAGTCGTTATACTGGGCCATGGTTTCACCCGGGCCTCAGTTGGCCAGACACGTCCTGTAGGGCTCGTCTGCTCTCCGCCGCAGCGGAGGCAAGACTAAGTTTCCAAAGCCGTCTGCCGGCTTATATGTATACACCTCGGCTGATACGTTGCAATGGAGAAAAAAAAACAGGCTGCACGAATACCTGCATAAGTCCTGCGTCATGCGCATTCACAGCAGGTTTTGCTGCTTCATCCGCACCTTCAGCGAGTATTCCTGATTCAGCCAGGACTACCTGCTGCATGCCTGCATCGGCTGAATGTGGGCGAATTCGCCGGCGCTCCGAACGCCTGAATGTCTGAGTATATAGTAAACCTCATCTGTTTGTGTGTTTGTTGGTAATCGCTTATATCTCACGATTCAACCGAAAACACACATGAAACATAGACCGTTCGACTCAGAATTGTGCCCCGCAGTGCAACGTCAGGGTCTTTTGCCGTTTTTCCAGAAATCGGTTTTATCGATTTTTGGCCCCCTATCCCCATCACTATGTAGTAGAGCTCACCTGTTTGTGTGTTTGTTGGTAATCGCTTATCTAACGATCCAACCGACAAGCACACATAAAACCTATACCGTTCGACTCAGAATTGTGCCCCGTTCTGAACCGACTTGGTTTCATGTGCGAATATCTATGAATCGTCTATCACAGAAAAAGCGGAAGTTGCTATCAGCGGTTAAATTCTCAATGTTCTGTCTGTGATAAGTCGAGCGTTTTCGAGGGGATGAAATGCAAAATTGAAGTTCATATGCGGAAGCGATTACCAACACACGATTTGATCACATCCCTACAAGTGCTCCGACTCGCCTTCAGTGAGCCTCGGAACTGTCTGCTTTATCCGCTTTTGTTGAAAATTTTTACCGAAGTCTCGCGAAGCGGGCAAGTGCGAGACTCGCCGGAGGCGAGTCGGAGCACCTGTTAGAGGTGAAATTCGCACGGTAAAATATGCGGCGAAAACAGGCCGTTCCAGCAAATACTCAACAGCAATACTACTTTTTAAACTGACTCTGGAGTCATATACAACGTTTCGCCGCTTTCGCCCAGCCTCCCACGTCATGTTAAGCAGCGCCAGCGCGCTGCAGCACAACTCGTTTCATTCGCAGCACTTTGCTGTCAAAATATCAATAAAATGAATCATAAACTTCAGTGTTCGAGCAAGACATTGGTCAGTTAATTGAGCCTAGTTCTACTACACAGTACCGTCGAGCCACATAACCCACAGCAAACGCTGCAGCAACCACGCTAAGAACCTCTGTCTCATATACATAATTCCGTTTACCTCCCCGTTGAACATCACAATGTCTTTCTTTGCGAGAATTTTTTTCTCAAAAAAAGAAATGGTATCGGAATTGCCTTCCTAGCGTTCGTCGATCCCGGGAGGCCCGATTTGGACTTTGTGATAGATTGGGAACATCTACTTTATTGTTAAAGATGTGCGGATTACAATGGCTCTGAGCCCCCTCAACGTGCTTGATTCCAGATCGAACTGTGCATTTCATAACTGGAAGCCAAAAACGCGCATTATTCTACACCAACCTAAGAGTATATGACAGTGAGCGAAGAAAAGATGCTGTGACCTGCGAGAGGGTATGTCACGAGTACTCTCTCTCTCGAATATCCTCGGCTCACGCTGCTCTGCCCGTCTGCTGCGCCGCGCCGCTCACCTATGATGATGGATAGGAGGCGCGGCGCGCCGCAGTAGACGGGTGGTGCAGCTGAGGCAAGGATTTTTGAGGGAGTCTGTAGCTAAGGGCGGGAAGCGAAGGTGCACTATAGTGCTGCGTCCGCAGTGTCGTGGATTTTGACATGAAAACATTGAGTCGTGTTCAAAATCGTCTATACGAATTTGGCTATTCAAGCTGATCCTCCTTTCTTCTGTGGTAATATGGCGCTCACACCATCGTGACCTGACCGTCTGGACTCGTTTGATAAAGTTGAAAGGTCTGTTTTTGATGGTCCAAATTTTCTGTTATTAAATTGAAGAGAAAAAAATTGTTGGCAGAAATGTCTACGGAGAATAGAACGAGTAGAATGCAATTGTCAAAGGAGAGGAGCAAAACATCGAGCGTGCAAGCGACAGCGGTCTCCTTGTTACTGCATTGCGTGCACGTTACGTGCGGTAATTTGCTGGCAGAGAAGACTGTGAGGCTGAAGCACTTTGTGCATAGTTTGTCGCTCTGATTACCAATAAAAAAAGCAAAAAATTTGAATATTCGAGAATGAGAAAAGTCTAAGTTTTTTCTTGTCCTTCATTGAGAAAAATCTAAGGTTTTTCTTGTCTTTCATAATATACGTACATATCGGTCTCTATTGTTGAAACTATCGAATTTTGCATCTACTCGAAATCGAATATTTTGGTATTCGAATATCGAAAATTTACATGTTATTACATTAGAGACCAATACTGTGTTGTGTGAAGGCAAGGGAAGCCGTAGGGCTTCCTCATTTTCGATCGTCTGAATTTCCAGATCACTTTCCAAATCGTTTACTGAATCAGTAAAACTATTCGGTTTTTATCCCATCTCAAGTATAGTGCATCGGGTGCTCCCGCTAGTCATTGCGAAGCATACACGCATTCAGTGCATCTAGGATTCACGGATGAACGCGTTTCGTGGTGCATTCTACATATGGACGGGATTGTTCAGCGTCAACCGCTTCACCATACCGAGTTACAAAGCTCGCCAGAAGAGAGTAATCGAAATGTTTGAGTAGACATTGCCATCAACTACAAGTGTATGTAGTTCCTGTGACAGCGTCTCACATCTATTGCTCTCTCATCTGATCGGGAAAAATCTTTCAGAAAAGATGCAAATGCGGTTTATAAATAAATGAGGACACTGTTGGGTGAAAAAAGCGAAATTACGTATTGCAGTACACTAATTCGTTTCTCGCACTTTGCCGCACGTCGGAGTACACAACGTTGAACAATGAACTACAACAGACTATTGAAGAACGGTTGCACACACCGCTTGGCCCGAGAAGTTTGATATCTCCTGAAGTTCTCGGCTTTTGAAAGAGGTTATGGACTGAACTCGGTCTTGTCTTAGGCTTGATTCATTGAACTGTGGCGAGCAAGAATATTGGTAAATACAATGCGTTTTACAAATATGTAGGCACCCCCAAAATTTGTCGGTATCGCCATATTGAGCCGATTTTCGGAAACTCACACCAAATCTGTTCTATTTGGCATGTCTTAAAACCCCTTGTCCGAAATTTTCACATCACGAGCTAAGAAGCCTGCTCCACGGTATCAAATTTTCTATATCAGAACGATATCAGACCGTTTCATAAATATGTAGGCAGTACCAATAAGCCTGAATTACTCGATATTATTTCTACACCAGGGTATAAAAACGAAGGTATGAGTAGGGGAACCTTATTAGTGTCATGGTGTGAGACCCACGTCCTTTTCTTGAGGAGCAAGCACAAGCTAAAGCTCTCCACGCTGCTGGTTTTTCGAATCGGGCCATAGCCAAGCGCCTTCGCCGTTCAGCCGGTTGTATCGATCGATTTCTGAAGAATCCCTCCTTGTACGGTCAGAAGAAGTCTCCTGGGCGCCCACAGTTGCTGTCTGGCCAGGATAGAAAGCGAATTGCCCGCTTGACGTCCAATTCCACCCTAACAGTTAGTCAGGTACCCTACCATTGAAGATGATTTTTAACAGAAATTAAGGGTTTCTCGTCTCAAATAACGAATATCAACTAAGTTTCAGGTCCGAATGCACGTAGTTCCCAATGTTTCAAAGGTTACTGTATGGCGCGCTATCAGAAAAAACAGTAACATCGAGAGGCAAGTCATGAAAAAAGCCCCCAGACTTATGGACAGACATAGAGCAGCGCGTCTGCAGTTCGCAGAAGCCAATAAGAGCACAGATTGGTCCAAAGTGATATCTTCTGACGAAAAAAAAGTGGAATCTGGACGGATGTGACTTTGCACATAGTTATTGGAGAGATTTACAGAAAGAGGCTCTCGCGTCGCAACTTTGGAGGGGAAGGTTTAATGACGTGAGCTGCGTTCTGTAGGTCTGGAAAGCTGCAGGTGGCCGTCACCTCCTGCCGAATGGATGCAGAGGAGTATCAGGTTGTGCTGCGCATGCATCTATTGCAATTCCTGAGCGGCGGAAGACGACGAGCGTACACGTTTCAACAGGACAATGCAACAGTCCATGTGGCCAGCTCTACAAAAAGTTGGTTCAATCGGCACCACATCCGGGTAATGGACTGGCCAGCCTGCAGCCTAGACCTCAACCCCATGAAGAACCTGTGAGGAATACTAGCGCGGCGTGTATACGCCAATGCTCGCCAGTACAGCAGCGTCGCCGAGCTGGAAACCGCTGTAAGAGGAGCATGGAATTCAATAGAGGCTAGCACTTTGGAGAACCTTGTAGATGGAATGCAAAGAAGAATTTTTGAAGTAATTTATAACAGAGGAGGTCTCACAAAGTACTAAGCTATGTTTATTTCAAATAAATGATTAGTTCTTTCGACTGCCTACATATTTATGAAACGGTCTGATGTCGTTCTGATATAGAAAATTTGATGCCGTAGAGCAGGCTTCTGAGCTCGTGATATGAAAATCTCGGACAAGGGTTTTTAGGACATGCCAAATACAACAGACTTGGTGGGAGTTTCCAAAAATTGGCGCAATCTGGCGATACAGACAAATTTGGGGGTGCCTACATATTTATAAAACGCACTGTATAATAGTAATTTTAGAAGCAAGGATCATCACCTCTGCATCTGATTTGCTGCTTCCATCTCACCTCATGCTTACAAAGTGATAATATTCCGTAGTATGTTCCTCTGCTATAGATACAGCCTGTGTAGTTTAACACCAGAATGTTGTAGTCGTGATTTAAGAAAAAAATTATGCTGTGCTTGCCTGAATTAAAGCGGAGTGAAATTACAATTCCGAATTTATGATTCATCACAAATTGCTCTACACAACTAGATCTTCAGATACAAAAAAGTTCTGCTTATGTATGTGATGAAGCAGTTCCCAAGATTCACATACAAACAAATGATAACAGGACAAACTATCAGAAATTGAAGCATAATATAAATAGGCTACGGAACAGTAAGATTGAGAAGAAGCTGAAAATCGCTGCTGCACGATGAGGGGTTACTTGAAAAACGATGACTGAACCTTTCCAACTGATCTGTTTCCATAATCTGAAAATAATCTGACAGAGTAAAGTGCGTCAAATGAGTCCTCACGTCTTGCCAAAAACCATCTCAACATTCAAATCGACGCAGTTCTCAATGTGAAAAAATCACGAGATCTACTCCCCAAACAATCAAGATTCAATGCATAAGATGAGATCGCAGGAAGTTGTCTACAAATGTACATTACTCTGGGCCTAGGAAGAACGGTCTCCCTACATTTCTAATAGAGCCTGAGAGCAGCAGATGGCGCTCAGAGCCAGCAGCCGTGGAAATACCCTCTGTGCTATGTATCACGATTTCAATATAAACCAGTTTCATGCGGTTTGCTACCTCACTCCTACAAGGCCGACACTTTCCACAAATCAAAAAACTCCTTTTGAGCAAACGCAGCACTTTGGAACAGAAAAGGCTGATTTGCAGGAAGAGTCGTCAGATGAGAATCTCGTCTTTGTACCAAACCACATAAAAATCGCGGAGGATCGGGACCAAACTTGGCACACATAATCACCATGGGCCCGCGGAGTTTTTATAGATTTTATTGATTTTTTGCAGTTCTTACCCAGTGATCGGTGAGGATATGTCTGCTGTACAAATTAGGCTTTCATTATCAGCATATTAACACAGTTCCCAAGTCCGGTCATCCTTAAACCTCGGCATGGTAATTAGTACAGTTAATACAGTTGTTAGCCGAACACGAGGTTGTTAGTAATTCTTTTATTGGCCAACAACGGCCAAAGCGACTTCGCCTTCGTCAGAGCCTGAAAGGGCCAAACGCTTTATGAAAGTAGCCGTACAAACGCCTCCTCAGTCGAACATCGGAGTGAGGCCATACTCCAAAATCACCAAATTCCTTTGGAAGTCGAAATCTCACCTCCGCAAGTCACCGAACGATGGTGTTTTTAATGACGACCGCACGCGTTAGACTTGTTAGTAGAGTGAGGTTTTCTGCCACAAGTCATATCCCGGCTTAGATATTACACCATTCGAGATACGGAAGGAGTTCATTGGTTATGGTGGGGCACTCCTCTTTGCGGTTCATTTTTGGATTTTTGACGTGAATCCAAAACGCTTCAAGAGTTTTGCGTGCGGAAATCTCAGTTTCGAATTCAAGGATTGTGGTTTCTACTTCAAAATCGGCACCGTTGTGTACTCGCATTCGATGACAACCTAGAGGGGAAGATGTATGAGAACTCGATTTCCCCTCAAGATGCTCCTTGATTCGAACGCAGAGTGGCCGTGCAGTTGCCGAGGTGAGATTTCGACTTTCAAAGAAATTTGGTGATTTTGGAGTATGGCCTCACTTCGATGTTCGACTGAGGAGGCGTTTGTACGGCTACTTTCATAAAGCGTTTGGCCCTTTCAGGCTCTGACGAAGGCGAAGTCGCCGAAACGTTGGCCAATAAAAGAATTACTAACAACCTCGTGTTCGGCTAACAACTGTATTAACCATATTAACACATTCGCAACTATACGATTTTGGCATGGTGTGCTACGTGGGACACACGCGCTTTTGCACAACTAGGACTCATGCTCAACCGCTTGAGCACGTGGTCCCACGTGGTAGGAATTTTTCCTCTGCTGCATAGTACTCCGAAAATGTGCGAATTTGAGACAGACAAAAGCGCAAATATGCACGAGCTAGAAGCTAATTCAAGAAGTTCCCCTGCATAAGAGGTAGTAAGTAAGTAAGTTAATCTTCATATAAATTGCTCTTTTACTTGTCAGTTTTAACCAAGCATTAAAGAAGTGAGGATGTCTGCTCTGCTCATCGCGTGTATAGATCGCTTGAACATTTGTTAGTATACCACTGTATAGGAGTTTACTCATTAAGATTGCTTCACAGAAATATAACTGTGAAAAGGGCATGCTCACCCGGTTGAGCACGCGGTCCCGTTGCACCATGCGTGCTCAACCCGTTGAGCACATTGTCACGAATGTGTTGAATATCCCATCCTCCATGCAATGTTGGACCAAAATTCTGTTTCTCAAAAGTTCAGAGTAGAACAAGGCAAATAAAGCCGATGTCATGTCACACAATCCCGCCAGTCCACGTTGCTATTACCTAGAAGGTAAAGCGTTTCAGATCTTGCTAGGGATATAGTCTATAAAATCTGTGTGTAGAATGTTGTTGACACGGGCGGCTCCCCTGTGGTAGTTGAGCGCGACCTCGCTCAGTGACGCCACTCATTGGTTTCAGAGCCATATTTTTCATCAATCCGCATATAATTCAGTTTGCGGAAAAAAACACTTATATGGGACAAAATCTGAAGAATGACGCCCTATAGCAGCCGAGCGCGGCCGTCCGCACACGTGCCGCAAGCTCGGCCTGCCTGAACAACTTCCTAACGACAGATTTTATGGTCTGCATCTAGGTGGAAATGGATCCTAACCTTGCAATGATGGATGATTTTTGCAGGCGGAGTTTGATCATCATAACTCACCTGTTTTATTCTTCCAAGTAGTTTTACCATCGGCACTGCCTTGGTTGAATCTTGCGATGAGGTCGGAAACCCGCTCTTAATTCAAAAATCGATAAGATGTGATACACGCAGAAGTTAAGGATATCATCCAAAAAAGAAAATAATGATCAATCGCAACAGAACCGTAAGGGATACAAGGATTCTAACCTTTGCATTCCAGTCCTTTCCGTACATGTTTGAATTGCTGAAGAAGAACAGCTAAACTGCACGCGGCATCGCGCGAAATCAGAAAAGGAAGAGCAAATAGAGAAGAGAGAGTTAGCCCTTAGCCTACAATTAATCCTTACCCGACCAAAGTTCCGCACTTATCTTTTACAAAAGACTCCATTCTCACTGAAAAAGACCGACTTCATTATCACTGAAAAAGAAAAGATCTACAAACCAATCCTGTTATTCTACGGTTGGGATGGCTTGCTATGCCTTATCCAAAAGTTAGGAATGCGGCAACTTCATGCTGGACGAGCTTTCTACGGGCTCTTTAAAACGACAAGCACGGCCCGAAGCAGGTCTCTCCGCTTATCGTGACCATAGTCGGTATTTTGGAAGAAGTAAAGAATTTCTTGTCAGTTCGAGAGCCGACTTTACTTCCTTTTCAAATATGCTATTCAATCAACTGTATTTTTGACGCGAATATAATGGAGGAAATGTGTTTCAAGGCCGCTCAAAGGTTGAACAGAAAGCTTATGAAAGGGAGATAATCACAGGGATAAACTGCGTTCGGAGGACATGCAACATTTCAGATTCCACGAGTCGCCCTCCACTCAAGGTATTTCGCTATCATTCTGTGCATGGATCACTGGAATTTTTCTGCCGTGTGTTGCTGCTGTACATTAAGTTTGCAACTTTTGGTTTTCAGTCTGTAAGTTTGTCCAAGGCAGAGATTGAAAGTTCAAATTTCCAAGATTGCTATAAGCAGTCATAGGAGGTAGAGATAAGCTGAAACTTCCTCATTCCATCAACTTCATATTTTTCAAAAGGATTTTTTTCGCAGAGGTCGAAATCTGTAATTTTACACCCTCCGCGGCGTCCCACACGATGACATCTATCGTTGAGATCTGGCCAAGATTTTGTTCCGTATGGCAGAGTCGAGCCGTCTATGCTAGAAAATGTGCATGCGCTGACCACAGGTACACATCTTCAAAGACTATGTGAGCTTCCAGTTAGTTAAGCAGTGATCCTTCATGGATTTTCCCGCCACCTTGGTTCCCTCTGTCAGCTCTGTTCAAGAGAGAAAGATGGTGCTCAGGTTTCTATGAGTTTAGCTACAGGTGTTCGGTTCTAATGCAGTTCATTGCTCCCTCATAATTCCTAGATATTAGCGTGGCGAAACTAACTTCAGATTAACGCCACCAACCACGGTAAATTTTCCATCTTGCGAGGCAGCATTCGATTCAGAGATCGTGCGTGCCACAAGTGATCACTGCCTCGGTTTCGGATTTGCTCTCATCCTAGCGGCAGAGATGAATCTTTTGTTTCGAAATCTTGTCGCTATACTAGGTCTATTAGTTTCTGTTTGTTTTTTCTCTGAGTATGGACACACCGCGCGCACCCGCCCCTGCTGCTCTTCCTGTTCAGATACGTCAAGGGAAAAATCACAAAATAGACTACGGAGGGTCGCCGCCCTCTGTGGATCTGGTTCTGAGCGACACCTCCTTGCCAGTGCATCTCAGAAGCATAGTAAGCCATCTACTACAGTTCAAGGATCAGTTCGCCGTCCTTATGCAGAAAAATCGTGAGCTCATTGCTGAGAATGATAGTTTCCGGGAAGAAAACTCTGAATTCTTGAATGAGAACACTTCCCTGAAATCAGAAATTGGCAATCTCAGGTCGGAGTTGTCACGTACACGTGATTCTACTCTTGATCAACTGAAACTGCATCCTTTCGTGTTTGTGAAGAGACTGAATGGACAGGTTTATTCGTAATAGGTGGTATTGCTGAGTGTGAAGCTAATCTGTCTTCTACTAGGATCATTTATGACAAAAATTGTGTACGTAGGATCCTGGACCGCCTTTCCATTCAATGTCATCCCGTTGCTATACATCGAATGGGCCGGGTCAATTCCAGTAGGCCACGTACACTTAAAGGCAGCACCCACGGAAATTTTTGTGTTGGAGATTTCGCTGAATTTCAAGGTTTCCAGGGACGATGAACTCATAGGCAGTCCTAATTGCGCAGCAGCCATGACCAAACAATTGGTCAAGGCAATTAGTGATATGGTGTCTGCTAATTTTGTATAGTTGCCAGTGATTTCAAGTTTCCTGACATATACTGGTCATCTTCCCCTGTTGCTAAAAACGCTGTATCCAAATCGTTCCTTGAGCTGTGCCTTACCCACACACTTTCCAAGGTTGTAAATGCGCCAACACACGGCGACCGCATCTTGAACCTCGCTCTATGAAATGAGGATCTTAATCTACATACAGTGGGCGTCAATGGCGGTGACCCGTCTGCGGCTTCGAAAAGCACGCGGCGCGACCGCGCCGCTCACGATAGAATGGTCGCCGCGGCGGCGAATCTGGGTTCTCTTGATAGTTGTTCATCACATTTGATAATAACTACTAAGATAACTAACTCACTATCAAGAAAACCCCATAATTTGATATCCCGGAGAGGGTTCCTGCTCGAGC
>JARK01000194.1:1334-20725 GCA_000688135.1 Ancylostoma ceylanicum | reverse complement strand
GCGAGGGATGACAGGTCACGCTGTCATTAATCGCCTCGGCTCGCCCCACCTCCTTCGCCCGCCGCCACAGGCCCAATCGCCGAAAAAGGCGGGCAATGACCCGCCCAACGACACGCCCATGATATATGTATGTGTACAACATGGAAATCCTCAATTAGCACGTGTAATTTCCGAGAAGAACAGAAGATTCTGGGTTTTCGAAGGATGTAAGGAGGAAACATGGAGCGTGTATAATTTCGCAATCCAAGCCGTGAATCATCCAAAAACCCGAGAGTAGAACGGAAATTGCCCCCGCAGTGCTCCAATACAGCTTAGTAATGATCAGATGCCGTGTTTTCGGTCAGGTGAGGAGAGCAATTGACAGCGTAACTCAGCCGTAAGTTAATGAGGGAATGATGGTACAATTACGTATGTTTATTAAGTTTTTTTTCTTTATATCACTATCCGTATTTGGACAAACACAAAAATCGTAGAACTATGGAGTTTTGATCTTTGTAGTGCTAATAACAGACCGCTTAAGTGAAGATCTGTGTAGCTGCGGTTCAAAAGAGTATTACTCCCAATTTTAACATAGTATAATTTATTTTCCAAGCAGTTACGAACTATGCAGCTTCGCAGAAAATCACTGTCTCCGCGAAGCGTGGCACACGGGTCCGAGACAAAGCGCCGCGAAGCGGCGCTTTGGCTCGGGATCAATCCTTTTTTGGAGTTGAACTGGTTTGGCTCGGGATCAATCCTTTTTTGGAGTTGAATTGGACCAAAAGTAACGTGGCACACGGGTCCGAGACAAAGCGGCGCTTTGGCTCGGGATCAAACCTTCTTTGGAGTTGAACTGGCCCAAAAATAACGTTGCACTTGGGTCCGAGACAAAGTGCCTCTAAGCAGCGCTTTGGCTCGGGTAACATGATAAATAGCACCAGCATCCTCCCTCCTCTAGGTTCGAGTGATCACTCCACAATAAACTTCCACTTACGGTTATGGCCCGAACCGAGTTCAAAATACATCCTGAAGAGGGAATACAAAACGGCTAACTATGACAACACCGTAGGTTAATTAGCTGGTGTGGATTGGCTTGGCTCTTTCGATTCTGTCCCCACAATTAGCGAAAAATACGAAAAAGCTGTCACATTGTATCAAACTATTTATCCCACTCCGAAGGTTACCTTTAAGCAAGTCCTACCTCCCTCAATACCTGAGTCACCTTTACCAGGTGAAGTGGAATGCATGGATAGAGGCTAAAGAAAATAACACCCCTGAGCTGGGTAAGGTACAAAAGGCTAAATGGGAAATTCGACTGCCAATTAAAGAGATTCAACGCACATGGTGAGAAGGAGATTACTGAGTCTTCCGATAAAACAACACTTTTCAAACTAGTCAAAGCCATGTCCAAGAATAGGCCAAGTATTGGGAATCATATTGCTGAAGACGGCAAAAAAGTTGTGCTCGACTCTGAAAAAAGCAGAGTTACTGGCGGATGCTTTCGGAGCTAGTTGTTCATGCTCTTCTGTCACTAACACGAGTAGTAGCGATCTCACAACGATAGTTCCTGTTTATCCACCACGGAGGACTCGATTTGGTTTCGTAAGAAAGAGATACTAGAGCACTTGCTTAACTGGTCACAATCGTTGCCCTAACTATGGATGGTATTCCTTTATTTTTTTTTAATCAAAAACATCGCGCATGTTATTGCCGGGCTACTTGAGCTCATATGCAACCTTAGCTTCATGCGGTCAGAGGTTCTCGATAGGTGGAGGCACGCACTTGTCACTCCTATACCTGAGAAGAATCCTCATACCATTCCATCTAACTATAGACTTGTCAGCATTACTTCCATATTTCCACGAATATTTGAAAAGATCCTGAAGAAAAGGATTGTAGCTCATCTCCCAACTCATTCTATAATTTCGGCCAACCAGCACGGATTTCAGAAATGAAAGTTCACAGTAACTGCAATGATACAAGTTCTGAATGACTAGATTTCTCTAGTAGATGAAGGAAAAATTATGTTATCTACTTTGACTTTTGTAAGGCGTTTGATAAAGTTCTTCCTAATAGGACATCTACGGTACTGATGAATGGGTCATCTTCTAAGCCCAGATACGCACACAGCGGTGTTCCCCAAGGCCGAGTACTTTCACCGGCCTATTCAGTGTATCTACGCATGAACTCGCTCAACTATTACACGACTCCGGCGTTGGATTCTGCTTTTTCCTCTATCGATTCCAATGATGACACAGCATTTTTACAGAACACAACTGGGCTGGCAGAAGAATGGGCCCAGAATTGGGATCTATTTTTACCCAGGGGAAAACAAAAGTATTTCATTTGGATTCCTACATCTCCAGCTGTAATTATACCTTGGCCGGACCACCTGCTCACAATGTGGAGAAAGTTAGGGATCTAGGTTTTATTGTTACTAGTATTCCAAGTTTTGATTCACATTGCGAAGATATTGCTTCAAAAGCTATGAAATTGGTGCATAATCTCTTAAGGGCTTTGTCCACGAGGAATAGCATGGTTCATTTGAAGGCCTACAAAAGCTTTATCAGACCCATACTAGAATATGGTACCCCAGTGTTCTGTCCCCGTAGCCGCAGAAGCATAGAACGGCTGGAGCGAGTGCAGGATACTCCTACAAGGATGCTCATGGTGCGTATAATTGGGTTTTTCTATGATCAGATCCTGAATGGTAATGAAAGAGACAGGAATTTTGGTTTCAAGAAACTCAGCTTTCGCAGAAAAGTTAATGGTCTCCTCCTGTTACACAAAATGTGCATGGAGAGTGCGGTCTTAAGCTTGAAGGCTTTATTTGTGTTGAGACCTTCGATAAGACGGGGAGGAGCTGTCAAACTTCAACTTAAAATAGCGAGGTTATATTATAGACGCTATTTTTCATACACAGAACATACAGGATTATTTCTAAGTATGAGAAAATTCGCAAAAACCAAAAAATACCAATCAGCTCAAACGAATGATCGAGCATTGCTTTAGCCCGTAGTGCCTTGGACGTCCGAGTTTTAAGTGTTCTATGTCTATGGTACCTCGCAATTGTAACAATTGTTGTTGTTGTGCTGTCCTGTTTTTTTTTTAAATTTTAAATTCTCTTATAAGCACATAAGTGTAGGCTTATGTAATAAATATGAAAATAGAAATATTCCGGCTGGTTGTAACGAAGTCAATTGTGCACACCATAAAAAATGAGTTTTGGAATTTTTTCTGTCTCGCGGAGGAATGTGCCTCAACAATCCCATGAAAGGCAAAGATCCTCCACGACTACTAGAATATTACTGTGTACATGACAACTCATGCCGCGATGGATTCGATGAGGTAGGTCTTACAAAGTTGCAATCAAGTTCACGAGACACCACCAAATTGGGATACTGTAGCCTGTCACTATAATAGCTGGCTAATTCAGATTGAATTTGTTGAAGAAAACTAAATGAGACATTTCCGAAGCAAAAACTCTAGATGAAGTGCGAAAACTAGTGTGAAGAGCGAGGGGGCACACGCACGCGAGCCATAGGTTTGGAGAGGCACAGTTGGCCTGAGCCTACTGATGGAATTGCACGACCATTTTGGAGCATTTTTATTCTAGTTTTCAGATTACATCAAGATTCCAGCTGCTTTCTTGTCTTCCACTGGAAAATTTCTCAAAAGCTAATTTTGGTGTTAGTTGGCCATGACTGGGAGCATTGAGTAGCCGTAGTTCTTCGCTCCTATATTCTCCTAATTCGCTTACATGGAGAACCCCTGTGCACTTCTTGTGCTCCGAGGAACATCTGAGCCGTAAACCGCTTCTCGAAGAGTTTTTGGATTCAAGAAAACATGTCACAACAACCTACTTTTTTCAAGAATCTGTTCTGAGACCAATTGCTTAAAGCAGAACCCTTCCAAGAAACCGGGTTCTATCTGGAAGTTACTTTGAACCTTTTTCAAATCGATAGAGAAAAGCGCGGAATTAAGCATAGGTTCCTGGCGGAGAAATAAGAGAGCAAACGTTGCACAATAACTTATGTCCCCCTCTGCATTTATTTGTAAAACGTGTTCAACTCACTTTTAGGAATACTCTGATTGATAGGAATTCTGAATTGACGAGGTTCAGAGGTGTCCTGAGTGTCCGCTGTTGGCTTTTCCTAAAAGTGGACAGGGTTTAGCAGAGAAGCAACTTCGCAGTACTAGGTCTGGTTCAGCACAACGTGAGCTGGCTGGAAAAGAAGGCGTGATTGCAACAAGCGATTGCCATTCCGAAAGAAGCTAGCATTTATTGTAACACCTCCTACACCTGGCAAAAATGAGTAAAGAGGAACCTTAACCAGTGAGCGTTTTGGTGTTGGCAGAGATTCCACATTCTCAGCCTCTTTTTCAACATCATCCAAAGGTTCTGGTGATTCTGCTGATTCGGGCGAATTCACAACCATCCTCGGGTACTCATCTTCGGTCTCAACCTAAGTACACTTTCTATTGAAACACAAAACTTTCAAAGAAATTATTCTCAAGAGGTGAGACGATTACAACTCATTGTCCACTGCTTATATCAGGATAGAGCTATCAGGATAGATGTTTAATTTTGCAAGCTTCATAACCACACATAATGCATGCTCTGAGTGAAAAAATCCCATCCAGCATTGGATTTTTGTGATTTTATACTGTGAGTCCCAGGTTTACGAAGTCTTAAATCAGGGATTGGTTAATGATATAGAGAAGAGTGGCACTTCTATGTAATGCTTTAACGGAATCCGTGCACTGAAGATAATGCTGTCAATAACTCCGCGTAGGTTTCTAGTATACTAGCTCACTTCCCGAACCATGACCAACGCTGCTAGGAAATGTTCTGCGTTTTCGATTGAGATTCCGAGGTTGATCCATCATGTATTACTGTAGCTAATAGTGGCAGAGCGTTGTCACAGCCTGGGGTGGTAGTAAACCTCTTGAAGCGGCAATGAAAAGATGAGGCGTAGGTCGTAGTTAACTGTCAGCTTTAGTTTGCAACCGTGAACAAGCTACGCGCTAACTGACAACCTTGATCGTTGGATGATGAGGCTTTAGCAAAACCTTCTACCCATGAGGGGTTTCGAACCCTCAACCAACAAATACTCGATGTCCTCAGAGTGTAGCGACATACCTCTGCACTACTGACTCCACGACTAACGGAATTTATGTGGCCCTTATAACCCAAACGGTCAGTGAATCTCGTCCGGCATAAATTAACTTTGATATGTTAAGCTCAAAAATGCATTTCCGTGCCCATTAAGTATGTGGGATTTCATCTGGGAACGTGTGAGGTTTAGCAGTCAAAGTCATCCACCAGGAAATTGGTGCCATCGATGATCTCCGGTGGGAGGTCATGGTGATCGGAACGGTGGAACATCGATCGGCTGGATGTGCCCGGAATTGCACATTCACCGAAAGGGCGCCAATGTACGCTCCACCGGCTACAACGATGAACTCTAACCATGAGCAAAAAGTCCTCTCGAGGACTTTTTCGTGGAACGACTAGGTCACTATCTGCGTCTCGCGCTCCGCACGCTATTTCCCTCCTCGTGTCCTTGTCGTTTCATATTGGCAGCAAGGTCGGCGTGACAAAGAACTCACAGTTCGGTTTCGGACTATGAGTTTACCTGCAAATATGGTTCCAGTTTCGTCCTGGTAGTCGTCCGCCATTTTTACAGGACCATGTTCCACACAATAAAGCTTACATTACCAAGCCCGGAGTTCTTCGTTAGCTGGGAGTTAGCTGTCAGTTAATGTTGATTGTTAAGTGACAGTTTCGATAGGTTTATTACCACCCCTGATATATTCTTGCACGTCTTTTTGACATAGGAGAAGCAAGATTCTGTTGATGGCAATGCTTGATCTTTCTCAGAAGTGTAGTCCGAAAAGTAGCGCCAGTATTCAAATGTATAATATTGACCTGAGCACTGACGCGAATGATTTTCCAAGCTTTGCTGAATACCTTATGCTGATGTTGGAAATAATGATAATGTGACAATGTAGTAGCTGATTGAGCATATTGTCCTGGCTCGCACGAGCAATTGCCTCGCAGCTGTACATTCAAGTTGTTATGAACAATCTAACATTCTGTTCACTACTTTAGCTGTTATATTCAAAGATACATGCTTTCTTGTCTACGAAATGTATGATCCACATAGGCTTTGTGTACGCATGGCCAGTTATACGTGCCTCACCTCCTCAACTCATCAGAGCATAAGCTCCTATCGTTCAGGTGCTAAGAGGGAGCGGTACCGACTTTGAACTACAATCATTATGACGGATTATAACCAAGGATCCACTATTTAGAGGGTAGTAGAATGTATACCTACCACATGGTCCCTTGAGGCAAAATCACTGACTTAACATCCAGAGAAAAGGACATAGATAACAAAATCTGATAGCCTGCGGTTCACCTGCATGGGTGACACCACATAGGGGCATTTTCCGACAATTATCTAGCGACCCTAAGCAAAAACGGTGTGTGTTATAAAACGTTTGAAAGGCTTCGCGATGTACAGTCCTTCTCAAAAAAAATAGACGGGTTGCACGACTGCACCATCGCGGCGGGCCTGAACGAGGGATGCGAAGAGAGCATGCTTCAAGTGAGACGGTCGAGTAGGTCCCCCCGCGATGGTGCAGTCGCAACACTAAGAAACCGCACGCGCAATCCGTCTATCTTTTTGAGAAGGACTGTAGTTAATTCTATCGTAATGCAAAAATCCTCACCGTGATTGCTCCTTGCTGATCTCGTGGTGTTATAGAACGCTCTTCTTCGTTATCACCATATCTGTTGCTCTTCACCTCCGCATCATGATAAATTTCATCGCCACCAAGTGCGTCACTCTTAACCTCCGAACCGTCGGTGTCATCACTGTCATTCTCGGTACCACCAGCTGTGGGAGAGGCTACAGCTGGAACATATTGGTTACGATTTGCTTGTATAATCATCATGAGTTGAGTACAGTGTTATAACATACTTATCTCTTGAATTTCTTCGTCCTCAGAACTGATCTCTTTCACTCTTGAAATTTCCGAAACTTCTTTGCTTCCGAAGTTGTTCTTCTCCTCCTCGGACGGGATCTCTGGTTCTTGCTCGCTCTCAAAATTGACTTCCTTCTTCTTCGTCAGGATTCTCGGAACCTGTTTTCCTTCGAGGTTGAGTTCCTCCTCTTTGGGCAAGATCTCTGGCGCTTCTTCGCTCTCGAAATTGGCCCCCTTTCTGGGTAAGTCATCATCTTCACCATAGAGTCCTGCAAAAAAAAGCCCACAGTAGATTCAGCGAATATTTGGATTTTGAATAAAAAATGAATTCTGCGTCCTATGCGTACATTATACTTCAGAGGAGTACTACACTCGAAGAAATAATTAGCCAACACTTACTTGATTTATAACGGGAAGAGTATGAGGAGGTGCGCGATCCGTATTCCTCATCGGGGTCTTTTCCACTGATTCTACTGCTGTAGTCTTTGATCTGTTTTCTTTCAAGGTTTGTTTCTTCCTTCTTGGGCAAGATCTCTGGTGCTTCTTTGGTTTCGAAATTAGCCTCGTCCTTTTTGGATAAATTGTCGTCTTCACCATAGAGTTCTGCAAAAAATAGTCCACAGTGGATTCAGCGAATATCTGGATTTTGAATAAAAAAATGAATTCGGCGTCCTATGCGCACGTTATACTTCAGAGGAGTACTACACTCGCAGGAATAATTAGCCAACACTTACTTGATTTATAACGGGAAGAGTATGAGGAGGTGCGCGATCCGTATTCCTCATCGGGGTCTTTTCCACTGATTCTGCTGCTGTAGTCTGTGATCTGTTTTCTTTCAAGGTTTGTTTCTTCCTCTTTGGGCAAGATCTCTGGCGCTTCTTCGGTTTCGAAATTAGCCTCGTCCTTTTTGGATAAATTGTCGTCTTCACCATAGAGTCCTGGAAAAAATAGTCCACAGAGGATTCAGGGAATATTTGGATTTTAAATGAAAAATGGATTCGGCGTCCGCTGGGCACAATGTATGTCAGAAAAATACAACGCTCAAATATTTAATTTGTTAGCACTTACTTGATTTATAACGTGAAGAGTATGAGGAGGTTTGCGATCCGTATTCACCATCGAGGTCTTTTCCGCTTTTTCTACCGCTGTAGTCTCTATAGCGGCTTGAATAATCTGATCTTGAGCCGTATCGACTAGAATAATCCCCATAGCGGGTGGTTGAATCACTAGACCGAGTCGAAGTGTCACCGAAACGGCTCGCATACGAACTGGAGTAACGCGAAGTGTAACTCATCTCACAGAAAAGAATGGAGCAGAGCAGGACCGTATGTATGGAAAAGCAGAGACCCTCTGACAAGCAAAGTCTAGTAGCAAAAAGCATTTGAGTCATTCGTCTTTGTCATCAATTGCTGTGCGTCATCGACAGTGGCCGCGCATATAACGAAAACGTTGGTGCTAACCATCTGACTTAGCCGACTGTTTTGCTGAATCGTCACATTCCATGAATGTTACGCTTCTGCAGAACGGGTTATTGCTTTGCTGCAGCTTTCCTCGCACATTCTGTTGGCTTCACCCTTCTTATCAAGTAGGAAAATGACATGAAAAGAAGGAATAAAACATTATTGACATGTTCCTACAGAGATATTGTCATTCCCGTGGAACATATAGGTAACACGGGCATACCATGATGCAATGTGTGACAAACAAAGCATCGCATTTTGAAAAAAAAATGAACGGGAGGTTGGTGCACAACGAAATCTCAGCTAGAATTGGTGTACAGTTGACGACGTATTGCTTAGTTCTATCTCAATTCGAAACACACTTTTCAGAATTCAACGCGATTGCATTTGTTCGCAGAGGTAGCAAGGTGAATACTGCTCTTACTATTAAATGCACAGCTGAGTCAAACTTACTTTCTCGAAAATATACGAGAAAGAACTCTGCCAGCCCAACTTTTGCTTCACTCCTCGTATTAAAACAATCAGGCCGTGAATACCCAGAAGACGGCAGTGTTTGGAATGCATGCCTGCATCTGTGCCAGCTCAATAGTGACGCAGAAACTATTGTGGAAGCTTGATCAATCCGAGCTCTGCGTTCACAGTTTCCAAAAGTGGAATGGTACGGCAAATGTAACTGCTTCTATTATAATAATGTTGGAATAATGTTTGTTTATAAGAAAAATGTGGGCGCGTATGGCGCAGTGGTAAGAGCCTCGTTGCGCACGCACACGATCGATGGTTCAATAGCGCCCGTGGCCAACCAAACCATCCATCCCTCCGGGGTCGGTGAATTGATATTTCCTAGCTAGCGTCCTGACGGAGTACACGGAACGGACATTTTAGTTTAGCTTTCTAGCGCAGTCTCTCATCGTTCTTCCTCTACCAGCCACCGGTTGTCCGGCCGTGCCACCTACACGGTACTGCGAGGTGTGCTATCAGGAAGGCCACCAAGCATCGAAGTGCCGCTCCAAGTCCCGTATGGATCCAGCACATGTCGAAGAAGTGTACAAACAAAAAGGGATCTGTCGAAAGTGTCACTGCATTCACCCGCTGTAAATATATGATGTTATACTAATGTCATGTTGCAATATTTGTATTATTTCATGTTTCCGAATCATACTCTGTACAATAAATTATTGTGTGCTCAAGTGTATTGACAATAATAATTTTTGTCCTTCCCATCATTCGTATGTTCAAATAGTTAACTATGCTAACATTCACATGTTCACATTTCGTATGCTACCGCATCTTTCGCCCGCCCCTTCGCCCTGTTGTAAATAACCTAAGATATTAAATAAGACATTGTATAAGGTTTATTTCTCATGTCAAGGAAATATGCCGTTCTGTCAACGACAGATATTGTCCGTAGGTAATATCCACTGGCACTTCTGCGTGCCCTAGTTTCTCAAGTAATTAGGGTATGATCCCTTATCGTTCAGGTGTTAATAGGGCGCGGTACCGACTTTGAACATTCCCATATCTGGCCCCCTGTGGCAAATTCACAGCACATAGGTCGGCACCGCCCCCTGTACTCTGCATATAAACCCCATATTTGACCATTGTGTTACTATTCGCTCTATTCGACGAGACTATCGTCGATTGCCGGTTGTTAATAAAGACTTATTAACAACCCTCTACCACGGACCACACATTATGCGAAACGAAGAAGTGGACCACTTTTTAATTTTTAAGTAGTTTAGTGATACTCGAAGCGAAAGTGGTATACAAAATGTACTACATCTCCAGTGACATTTTGTGTTGGGTTGCGAAATAACTTCGTGCTGTCTCAAAAGGGATCGCAACCACTAAATTCTAGAAGCATCATGATTAACAGCCAAATAATCATGTACCACTCCCCCCCCCATTCCTCCTTCTTTTGCTGATGCTGCCAGAGGTAGGGCAGGCTCCCAGCTTCATAGAAAGCCGCATTGCTTCAGACCGCTCAACTTTTCTCGACTGATTGTGAAAAAATCAGATGCAGCTCTATGGAGTGTGTAAAATTAGGAATAAGACAAGAAGAGTGAGACTGCTCCAGACCTGTATAGTCGGTTGAACTAGAAGTCTCTGTTAACCACTCTCTTCTATGGTCATTTTGGTGAAATTCGCGCTAGAGGGTCATGCACACCTACTGTGAAGGATCACCAAAAATCGATTACCCAATCAGTTTGCAAAGAACAGCTTAGTCAAACATCCATGTTTTTGTGTGTCAACATCACTAGTGATTTTCCATACATCTAGAGCAGATCTTAGAGAGTAGTTGTCTCTACGTCTTACCCACTAGGCGCCTAGAATGAGGAACATTCCTCAGGCCAATAATCCTATTTCTAAAACGGGGCTACCAATTCTGTGCCTTTTCTTCAGCTATAAAGCTCCTCTGTGGAAGTCGCTTGTGGTCCTAGCCGCCTGAAGTCCATGCGGTTCGCCAACAAGGTCGAACATCAGTAGGTATGAGATTCAGCTCGGGTGGGGGGGGGGTTCATGCTATAGAAGACAAGGTATAAGAAAAATTGAGGAAAGCAATTGGAATATTGGTAAGAAAAGTGAAGCAAGAGCTACAACACGACTTATAATAGGGAGTCAGTACGATTGTTATCTAACACAACATTTGTGGTCCAAATGTACTAGTCTGAAGCATCAAAGTCATTTTTGTCTCACGTAGCCAAACAGCATGTATTCGTCTGGCCTCATTTGCGAATTCGTAACAACGGTGTGATTGCTCATGGCACAACAATTATAAGAATCCTCAGAGACAGCCAAAGGACCCTACATAGCTCTCCAATTCTAACGGAACATTCCACAAAGCTCTTTCTCTAAAGCAAATGAGTCACTGCCGCACATAAAAAGATAATTCGGCAGGGACAGACAAGATATGTTCCCACAAAGATTGACTTTTTCGAGTTGATTTCTAGCAGTAAGGGAAGTAAGAGGCGGTAATGTAACTTTTCCGTATTGCGAACAATTCACAGTTTATGCTGTTAACCCGAGCCAGAGCGCCGCTTCGCGGCGCTCTGCCTCGGATCCGTAAGCCACTTTACCTTTGGGCAAGCTGAACTCGGATAAAAATTCCCGAGCCACAGCGCCGCTTCGTGGCGCTCTGCCTCGGATCCGTAAGCCACTTTACCTTTGGGCAAGCTGAACTCGGATAAAATTTCCCGAGCCACAGCGCCGCTTCGTGGCGCTCTGCCTCGGATCCGTAAGCCACTTTACCTTTGGGCAAGCTGAACTCGGATAAAATTTCCCGAGCCACAGCGCCGCTTCGTGGCGCTCTGCCTCGGATCCGTAAGCCACTTTACCTTTGGGCAAGCTGAACTCGGATAAAATTTCCCGAGCCACAGCGCCGCTTCGTGGCGCTCTGCCTCGGATCCGTAAGCCACTTTACCTTTGGGCAAGCTGAACTCGGATAAAATTTCCCGAGCCACAGCGCCGCTTCGTGGCGCTCTGCCTCGGATCCGTAAGCCACTTTACCTTTGGGCAAGCTGAACTCGGATAAAATTTCCCGAGCCACAGCGCCGCTTCGTGGCGCTCTGCCTCGGATCCGTAAGCCACTTTACCTTTGGGCAAGCTGAACTCGGATAAAATTTCCCGAGCCACAGCGCCGCTTCGTGGCGCTCTGCCTCGGATCCGTAAGCCACTTTACCTTTGGGCAAGCTGAACTCGGATCAAATTCCCGAGCCACAGCGCCGCTTCGTGGCGAGTCTACTTCAGTAATTCTTCCTGTATAAAGTTTGGTCCGGTTAGTCCGCTCTCTGAAGTCAAATGGCGACCTATTTGGCGAGGTTTGTTTGGCAACCTAGAAAACGGGTTTGCCAACTAGCCAGGCAAACGAACTCCGCCAAATGTCTTGCCAAACAAGATGTTCCGCCAAATGGGTCGCCACACAAATCTTGCCAAATGGGTCGCCATACGAACCTTGCCAAATGGGTCGTCATACAAACCTTGCCAAATGGATCGCCATACAAACCTTGCCACATGGGTCGTCATGCGAACCTTGCCAAATGGGTCGCCGAACCTCGCCTAATGCCTCTTCATGCAAGCCCTGATTACTGCCTCGTCATAAAGACCTTTCACCTTCTCACTACACTTGAGTTTTAACAGGTGGGGATCGGATCCAGGATGTACATCGGATCTGGGCAACTGGACCAGCAACATCCATTGATGCCGTGCAGGACGGAACGTAGCTTCTGGATCTCACCGGGATCGGTCAACGTCGTGCATTCCTGGATGTCGTTGGAATCCGCTGGATTCAGCAGACCGCGCACTACGATGCGCGTCCGCCTAGGATCGCGGAGACACCCTCGGTCAAAAATCTTGGCTTGGTTTGGTACCAGCTGGGGATTCCAGCTCATTGTACGCCACCATTCTTCAACGTTCACCTCAAACTTGGGTAGCTGAACCGACGCGTCCACTCAAGACCGGAAGCGTCGTATGTGCTTGTCCCGGGAAATGGGTCGCCAACATCTTCTCTCGCCATTTGCCTTGCCAAACACCCGGAAAATGTGTCGCCAACGTATTCTCTCGCCAATTGCCTTGCCAAACACCCGGAAAATGTGTCGCCAACATATTCTCTCGCCATTTGCCTTGCCAAACACCCGGAAAATGTGTCACCAACATATTCTCTCGCCTTTTGTATTGCCAAACATACTTGTGGTCCATTCTCCCGGAAAATGTCTTGCCATACAAGATTTTAACCCGTAAAATGTCTTGCCAAACACATTCTCTCGCCAAATAGGTCGCCATTGAACTTCAGAGATCCTCATGGTTGCGCCGAGAGTGATGAGGTAATTGATACTTGCCCTAACAAACCTTTCTGAACTTCTTCGGGTTCTCGTTCAGCTGGCAGCAGCACTGCTTGCTCTTCGTTTTGAATAGTTCCACAAAAGAAGTGCAGATGGGACCCTATCTACAAAGTAAGCCTCGAACAGCTCGGTTTCACGCAGTTCATCGTTTTCTCTATCCACTGTAGAACAACGGTAGCTGTCTTTCAATTTCTTCGACTACACTGTCAAGCACAACAGAAGCTCAACATCCTATTTCCAATTTTTGCAATCTCATGGAGTCTGCAAGGACGTTCATTTGGTTCTCGAAATGGTATGCCTGAAATACTAACGAAAGCGATGCGTAAATCTTGCTGTGCTGAGCGAAACATTCACTTAAACAGAAACATTGCGTAATTGGAGGTATATGCAATTCTAGGAATTCTTAGTTATTCAATTCCGTCCACCTAGACATCGATATCCCTTCAGTTTTTGGTGAAAATAGTGAATTTGCGGATACGTTGACGGCGGGTTCCGATAAATTGCTAAAATTTGCAAGCAAATGTGACAAACTTCGAGATTTCCCTGATAGTCCTTGGTTGGGATTAGTGGAACCAACCTTCGGCCATCCGATCCTCTCTTTTTCGGTTAATTCAGTCACTTAGAATCAAATACTCTATTCGAAAAATCGAAAAAGCCGCATCTCCTCGGCTTCCTCAACCGGCGACAGACAGACTATTTCGAAACACCTTCGCCGTTTATTAACGGAAGCAAGTGGCGACATATTCCTATTCTGATAGGTGGTTTGGGTAGCTATTGAGTTGACCCATTTTCGCTATAGAGGTCATGCCATTATGTTGAATTAATCCTTTTTACACCGTTTTTTTACTCCTGTTGACAATTTTCGCTCTCTCCTTAAGTAAGAAGCTGCTCATCGAAACCATTAAAGCAAAACAAGCATTAATATCGAGAATAAAATCACATTTTACCCAGATTCAATAAAGTGATCTAGGAGAGAAACGGAAATATTCCCAAAAACAATGCATTTTGAGCTCGAAATGCGTAGAATGCGTGCAATTCCATCCATAAACATTTCCCGGAGCCACAAAGTTGCGGCAAGAAGGAGAACACTGCCTTATCTCAACCTCAAATGTTGTCTTGATAGCTCATTCCAATCCTGAGATACAGATTTCATATTTTCATTTGTTGATGGCCCAAAATTGGCCGCGTGCTAAATATGTGGCCGCCACTGTATATACACAAGAGAAAGGAATGCCGTAGCGGCGATGCTGTCGATTGAAGCCCACACCGCGCTCAGTCAGGAAGCTGATTCATGGACAATTCGGCGCCTTCAGTAAGTTTTTTCTGCTTATTTCCTCTTAATTGCTATTTCTTAGCTCATAGAACGGTTACAGGAGGAAACAAGCGATGAAACTCACCTACGACACGGGACTGATCAGGGATCAACTGCTTGACTGACAGCGCTGCATGTCCCTATGCCAGCAGTGCCGCTGCTACGGAACCGCACTATTCGAACCAATCGACTGCTCAGATCAAATGTCCGCAATCATTATGACTTGATCTCTCACCTGCAGCCGTTGTTTCATATGCGAAGAGGCTGGAATTCAGAAAAAATAGCAGATTTCGCAAAGATCCGCCTGGGGTGGTATGCACGAGAGTTCCGGCTCAGGAAGGCTTTCGCGCGAGGAACCGGAACGGAAATTCCGCTCTTGGAGGTTCCCGCGGCAAAGCCTTCCGGCCGGAACCTTCCAGCTGGACTGATCGGTAACCTGTATGTTGTTTACTACGTGTGTTTTTGATGGATGAACGCGATATCATTCCATTTTGACTCGTGATCAAAAACATGTGATGGCTAGGTGCGGTCGTTGATAACTCTGCAGAAAGCGGGAAAAGCTGAATTTTAAACAGGAAAGCATGTCATTTGGCTACATGCAACACCAAAAGTGTTCAAGGACTGTATAGGATGCATACAAAGAGAAGAATGAGTAAACTGAAAGGATTAACACTGAGTACCTTTTCGTAACCTGTCATGAACATGATTCTTGCTTCTAAAGAGTCCTCTCGTAGATGCGCAGGCTTTGGAAAGTCGATGTGAGAGTAGCAATCGTTTTCATATCACCATTACTTCATGTATTATCTGTGTGAGGAGGCTGCGAAAACCAATGGCGTAGTATATAGGAGCCTTCTACTCAGGATCCCAAAAGAAAACTGAAAAATTCAGAAAAAAAGGGTAGTGTATCGCCGGCGTAATCGTAAATTGGTTTCTTGTTAGTGGTTAAAATTTTTGTGCGCATGAGCAGAAATCGCACTGTGCCCGCTGTTCCCTTAGTTGTAGTTTATTTCACCAGTGTTTTCTGTAGTTATTCGCTGGTTTGTTTTTTTTCTGAATAAAAGCATGCTAATTTGCATAAAGTGGACCATGTTTCTACTCCTAAGTTATGGGTAAGCAATTCCATTCCTCCCCAAATCAAAGACTTTGGAGTGTTTTCCAAATTCTATAGGGCTTTTCCGATAATTTGTAGGAATTCAAACCCTCTCGCAAACCTTCATTGAACGCATATGGTGAATTCTGCTCGATCAGTATGCACACACGAGCCTGCATTTCACCTCGCTTTTTCCGTGCCTGCTCTGATACCAGTGGAAGAAACCTTGAAAATAGAACCATTATTTATCCTATATCTAAGCTGTTAGCAGCTACTACCATAACATAATAACTGTAAATTGAGTCAAATTCCCCTCATCTTTTTAAAGGCAACACCCATGGAAACTTTCGCCCCTCAAATTTCCACTCTCTCAGNGGCCGCGGCGATCGATTCGCATGCAGCGCGTGGAAGCCGACGCGCCCCAACGCTGCTCGCCGTCGAGTCTGGTTCGAGCCTAAATTGCGGGGAAACGAGCGAAATTCGTGTAACAAGTTTCTGCACTCAAGTACGAAATTTCATCAACTAAAACTCAGTTTTCGTTTTCGGGATTTCTGCAAATAGCTTCTCAGTGATTTCGCAAACAGATTTACTCCATTTTCACCAACTCTTCAAATTGCGAGGTTTTCAGTTTTTCAACTCCCCTGAAGAAATTTAGCCTTTTGCCGAAATTTCATTACATGCACGTAATAGAGCACCAAGCATTCAATCTTCATCCCCATTATCGCGCCCCAAAGTTTGCTCCTGCTTGAGTGAGTTAGATGGGAAATTTCCCCTTGGAGACCCGAAATTTCGGAAAATTTCCCATCGAGCTCCAAAGAACACATGAAGGTCTAGAAAATCGAAACTCTGATGAAAGATAGAGCTGATTGTCCTCTATGGACACGTTGAAAAGCAGATGTTGATTTGGAGTAAGAGAGGTTCAATACGAGGAAGAGGTCAGCCTATTTTTCCACGTTCCGATGGGCTTTGCAGGCGACTACATATATGGACTCTGTCCATTCCGTGCAATTTTTTCCAGCAAGTTAGTCAACAATTCCTTAAGCTTCTGTCTAACATCCAGTGGCACTGGTCTTGCCTTCAATTTGACTGAAGTACTATCTCGTGTGTTGATCGTCACCTTCACTGAGTCTGTTTGCGTCAATTTTTTATCAGATTTCGCGAATGCACCTGCAAACTGGTCCAGAATCGTTTTTTTTCATCCAACATAACTGACTTCGAGTTATCGGTAATTAGTTTCAACAACTTCTCCCTTCTCTCATCTGCGTCATCCTTGTATGGTCACCGTGCCACCTTAACTGGCTCATTTCCTCTACATTTTCATGCCATTTATCCGTTCCCCAATAAAGTGCGTCTTCCCCTTCCTTTAATGTCATGAGCTCGTCACTAGTATTTGACAATGGCAGCTGTGCTTGCCGTTGCACTACCTTGAAAACTGCCTCCGCGAATCCTGACTTACGTCGCCAATTAACTCTATACGCCACGTTCTCGCATTCTGCCTTACACTAGACCTCTACTAGGACAGAATCATGTGGTGGTATGTGTGCTCTTCGCGCAGCTGCCACCCTTTGTCCAACGTCTTCTACCAATTCTACCGGCTTTTGCTCCTCCGTCCTTCTTGCCACTTCAACCTCTACCCCTAACCTCTTCAGCGCATTATTTCCGATCAGTAGCTCATTCTCCGGTCCTAACGATATATTTAGGGTAACTGTCTCTTTCTCACTTCCTTCCAGTTCTACATCAATGTACACAGCCCCTAGAAACTTCATCACATTATTATACATACATATTATATTATATTATACATACATAGTATACATATGCCCTATACAGTGACTTGCGGGGGGCGTCCAGTGAATNCACTTCCTTCCAGTTCTACATCAATGTACACAGCCCCTAGAAACTTCATCACATTATTATACATACATATTATATTATATTATATTATACATACATAGTATACATATGCCCTATACAGTGACTTGCGGGGGGCGTCCAGTGAACCAAGTCAGTGTTTCACCCTTCCAGACTCCTCTGGTACCAATTTACCAACCCCGGAGGGACCGATGGCTCGGTTGGCCACGGGCGCGATCAAACAATGTGAGTGCGCAGCGAGCCTCTTACCACTGCGCCACACGCACCCGGAGGCGTCAAATATGGGGCATCCTTGACTTCCCAGGAATACTTGCTAATTTTTCCTCTACTTTCTTACTTGCACTCTCAATCAGACTTTCAACTTCTTCTTTTATCTGTCTAGCCATCCTTGACTCACCGAGTATTGCAATCACTTTCTGCCGTGCCTCTTGCAAAACTTTCTTACATTCTCCGAACTATTCCTCTGCATATAGGCTACTACCACTAAGTGGACATATCTTTATCGGGGCCTGTTCTCATCGTCCGACTCCATGGGTAGATCGGCCTCCATTCAGGAAAGTACCACATCAGACGGTTCTCTAGTTACAACCATAGCGTCCGTTACCACGCCTGTGACAGTGCCTTTGTCTTATAACGGTGATTACGTCGGAACTCGTTNATGGGTAGATCGGCCTCCATTCAGGAAAGTACCACATCAGACGGTTCTCTAGTTACAACCATAGCGTCCGTTACCACGCCTGTGCCAGTGCCTTTGTCTTATAACGGTGATTACGTCGGAACTCGTCTGAACACTCCTATTCAAACTCGTCCGCAACGCGGTGTCCGATCTCGTCCACCCAGCGTCGGAACTCGTCCATCGCTGTGTTGTGAAGAAATTGCCCTCAAATCCTCGGAATGCGAGTAATCACGCTTAGAAAACGAAGTCTAAACAAGGTTTTGAGCCTAAAACCCTCCTATATAGGAAGGCAGAAGTTGTTCGAAATTCAAAGTTGATGTCTAACGACATGACATATCAGCACATAAAAGAACTAGAAGAAAAGGAATATGTTGAACTTTATAGCGATGAGGACTTTCTACCTAACAACTAAATGTGCTGTAAATCAAATTGGCTCAAGTCCACTTTAGTTGCAACTTCGAGTTTTAAATGAGAGTCACTGGCTTTGACTTTTTCGAGTTTGTGGATTGTCAAAGAAGCCTATCTCTATACGATGAGCTCATGGATGCGTTCATTATATTGATTGTGGAGTGTGGACTAGTACGATCTATGATGTGGACTAGTACGATCTATGAATTAATTTGGATTTGTTAATGAATAGATGAAAAATTTTTACAACTAAGGTATTATAGATTATAATGTGTGGATTAGGTGTTGGCCCGTTTCGCCTCTTTATCCCTATACGAGAAATGTGAAGAAAAGTGATCCACTCCCGAGGCTGTTCAGTAGGGTGGAGTGGCACTTTATGGGGGAGGGGGGGCAGAAGTGAGAATGAACGGGGATAGACAACTATCGCATTTATACTGAGCAAAGGGCGGGAATAGATCAAAAAGTTTAGATCAAGATAGGTCAACTTATAGAAGATATAAAATTTAGATCAAGATAGGTCAACTTATAGAAGATATAAAATTTAGATCAAGATAGGTCAACTTATCGATGATATTAACACATTCGCGACAATGTGCTCAACCGGTCGAGCACGCAAGGTGCGGCGCGTGGGACCGCGTGCTCAACCGGGTGAGCACGCCCTTTTCACAGTTATATTTTTGTGAAGCAATCATAAGGCAGCCCGCAGAGTTCCAGACGCGCGGGCGGCGCGGGCGGGTGGGAGGTTCATTTTCCTTTGATCAGCCGC
>JARK01000193.1:63075-73930 GCA_000688135.1 Ancylostoma ceylanicum | reverse complement strand
GGGGGGGGGGGGGGGGGGAGGGTTATCCAATACCCTAATCATGAAAATAGCATTAGTTTGCTATCTTATTCGTTTTTGTTGTAAAGATATGGTGAGACACAAAAAGGAACAAAAAGAAATGCCTGATCAGACTGCCATTTCCTTGCTAAAACTGACATTTCTCCTTTTTACGGCAATCGTACCATATCCCTACTATAACGGGGGATATGTAGATGGGTTGCCAATGCGATTTTCGTGATTAGAGCTTCAAATAACTCCTTGAGAGAGTCTAGGCGAAAATTTACGCGGAAAGTGGTCTAATGACAAGTCATCTATTGTAATTCTCTAGTAATTTCCATAAGGCCTTTCTTGCTATTTGTTAGGCGGTTCATGCACCCAGTTCACCCCGTAAGAAATTTAAAAAGTGGGCTCGACTAATATTCTGTCATTTCGAAATCCTCTCTATCAAGAAAGCTGTTAAATTAAAGACAAGATAGTCGCCTAGGGCAATTATCGATCCAATTAGTTTTGAAACTCACGGAAAGGACGTCGTTCCTTGAATGAAGGGATTGAACCGGTTGATAGCGACATTTCTAATCCTGCTGACAACGACGCAACAGAATGTTATCTACAGAAGAACAGCAGTCACTGTCGAAAGCCCGTACGATGACAGGACTCCCGTCAGCTTCTTCTGCCACAGGCGTTGACTCCAATCACGCGGAAAACTCGGACACCCGCTCGCCGCGCGGCAAGGTGCGACAAAAGCGCACGCGATGTTCTCAACTAGAACTGCTGGTGAATCCCTGCCCAAACTAATTCAAATTCCTTGCAGTTCTTTGTTTTATAAGTTGAAACGGCCATGGAATGGTGCACATGGAGAAGGATCCCCAGTTTGGCTCTCAAATCCACTGCTCTGAGAAAAAATACTCGACAAACATCAATTTCGAGCGACATTTACTGTACAGGATCCTGAAGGGACAATATTTCGAATTCTGCAGCGATAAAATAGAGGTACTGGAGCATTTTTCTTGTGATGCAGAAACCTGTTGCTCCTATCTAGCTGGGCTTGAAGTGGAATAGTCTCCCTCGTTGCAACTATCATCCTCACTGAAGAGTTTCTCCAATGAGTAATCGTTGCCGTGCAGAAAACGGTCTATTTTTACCATGTTTGTCCCCTCCAAGGTTTTGCCGGGCCGGCATCAAAAATCCAGCGGCGCCATTCCGTACGAGTTGTCCGCGTCGAGGACGGTGCAAAACATGTGATTATCGATGTACTGAGGGCAGGTACTCCTTTCGGGACCAGCCGCCAGCTAGCTGTGGCAGACGCATCAGCTGAGACCTAGCGCGACCGCTCGCGTGACGTCAGAAATGGATGGTTATCGACGTGCGTGTGACTTTCTCCTAGCTTCCAAACGCGCTTGCGATCCAAAACCGCCGGGCTGCTCCGAGCGCAAACGCCAGCGACGCGAGGGCGTCGTTTGCATCATGTCATGTCTAGCAGGGAAAGTGGCAGTCATGCGTCACTGCTGGATCCATACTCCGGATAGAACGCATCGCTCTGAGTTACCCCTCTTTTTGTAATTTCGATGCTCAACTCCATTTCTTGGTATCCCTGTAATGTTCCTACAGTGAGGGTCAATCGTCATTGCACCGCAGAAAAATAGGGCCACGTCGTTTCACTCGTTAACCCACGTTGATACGTGTTAACCCAGGCGTTGATCCTTCAGGTTAACGCGTTTTAGCGACTGACACGGGGCGACTGCGATTGTGAAAGTGAAAAGACAATCGACCGTCACTGTACGTTGTTTGTCCCTTTGATCTATGTACCAGCCAAATGTCCTGTCATTGTTCCAATGTGGTCGAGGCAAGGACCACTTGTGGCTGCAGAGAGGGACCCTCTGTTCAGACAGATTAGAACCGGGGGCAGAAGGAATCAGAATGAATGTGGGGACATCCATGAACTGCGTGGATGCGTTGGCGATCAGACTGCCACGTTGCACGTGGTGTGACGCGTGCTGTGGGCCTCGACCACTGGTGCCTCCTGTAAATTCGCGAATATGGACTGTTTTTGTTCGATAAAACAAATATTGACAGGTATTTTTCGCACTATCAATCCTGGTGTCGATAGCGGATGAATGCAGTTTCACTCCGAAGGTCACCGATTGCTGGAATGTGAGAGCACAAAAGGATTCTGACGAAACTGGTGTGTTTTTGTACAACTACGACTTTTCACCTATTTCTAAAGTTGGATAAGATTCTCTTTCATCTGGCAACAACTATAATTTTTAGTCCATTCAATGACTGTGTCGACACGTTCGGAAATAGGAGGAGCTATTCTTTCTTCTAGCCATGGAAGTATAATTAAAACAGCCCTAATATGTCTTCTGATTTCATCTGCTGTTCAGGTTTGAAGTTTCACTTTCTTTTTTAAATTACTATCGCTTTGATTTGCGAAAAGGCTATGTCTTTGCTGCTTCTGTAGTCAGAGATAGAAAGAGCGTGGTCATGTGCGCAGAAACTGAAGAGGTTGAACAGGAAAGCAGTTNTAATGTGGCTCCTTGGACCCTTGCCAGCGAAGACGTCCACTGTAGCCTCTTGGTAGTCTTCCAGATGATCAGGCGAGCCGATCCGTCACTGATTGAGCAAATTTCTGTTAACAAAGTGCGAGGCAAGTCTCGCTAATTGGTTTTCGTATGAGTAGTCACACACCCCTGCAAATACAGTGCGTTTCATAATTATAGGACACCCCCCGAATTTCCCACTCCAGGGTTTTCCTCTGGCCATGGAATTTTTCCTCTAGTACCATTGTGATCAGCACCTAAAATAACCATGGTACCCAATTTTTGAGCTCACTATCAGCAACTCTGCTTTTTTAAAACTTTATTTTTCTCTTTCCGTACACTTCACGATCATGACACACCTTCAGATTCTAACAAGTTTATTTGCCGCACAATCGAATTCACGGAATCTCAATAATTTATGGAGCATCTATGGACCACACTGATTTCATACAGCCCCTTACCCCTGCTCCTTAGAAGGAATCTGAGGACATGTGCGTCGATAGACATCGAACACGCAAAACTGTCTTTCTCAATTTCTCGGCCGCTCATTGCTGACGGAGGTGCACTCAAAATTGGCTGGCAAGGACCCAGTGTAGTCCTACTTTAGAAATACAGTTAACACTAGTCACAGGCTACTCCGCTGGCTTTGCTAGGTGGCGATCCAGGTAGACAACAACCGCCCGACGCCGAGGTTCTCCCACACTTGCTTACTAAAACCCATGAATCGGTGGGTCAAAACGACGGAAATTGCTCGCTGGCATTTTCTGATGTTTGGCGCTGTCAGATCATGTTTCAGTCTCTTACTGGTCAGGTCTGCTTCCACCGGGAAGTGAACCAAAAGACGCGACAGCATCCACGAAAAAATTTTCTTTCCTAGAGGTGTTGCCTGTCTTCCGCTATCACGTCAACGACTTTTCCATTTACCATAATTACGAAGTCTAGTATATAGCCACCTCATTCATGACCAATCACGGTACTTGGAACAGCATTTGGTCACTTTATCAACTGTGACATTTTATTCCCTAGATGTCATCAGTTACTGTCTATTTCGTGCAGAGCAGACACTTGAGCAAGCCGAGGGCGGTTTCTGGTCTGGCAGCGTCAGACCTCAGAAATTTCCTATGAGTAATTTTCTCCATTTTGAGTCACCGATTCTCGGGTTTTAATAAGAAAATGTGGGAGAACCTCGGCGTCGGGCGGTTGTTGTCTACCTGGATCGCCACCTAGCAAAGCCAGCGGAGTAGCCTGTGACTAGTGTAAACTGTATTTCTAAACTAGGACTACACTGGGTCCTTGCCAGCCAATTTTGAGTGCAACTCCGTCAGCAATGAGCGGCTGAGAAATTGAGATACGCAGTCTTGCATGTGCGATGTTTATCAATGCGCATGTCCTCAGATTCCCTCCAAGGAGCAGGAGTAGCGGGCTGTATGGAATCAGTATGGTCCATAGATGCTCCATAAATTATTGAGATTTCGTGAATTCGATTGTGCGGCAAATAAACATGGTAAAATTTGAAGGTGTGTCCATGACCGCGAAGTGTGCGAAAAGAGAAAAATAAAGTTTTAAAAAACCAAGGTTGCTGTCGTGGACTCAAAAATTGGGTACCAAGGTTATTTTAAGTGCTGACCATAACGGTACTAGAGGGAAAATTCCACATACAAAAGAAGAGCCTTGAGTGGGAAAGTTAGGGGGTGTCCTATAATTATGAGACGCACTGTATTACCTATTTCACCATGACTGTGGTCGTTAGACCGTTTTATTCAAATTCATTGAATTCCATAGTAATACCCACTGTTAACGGCACCTTCCAAATTTATACGAAGTGTTGGTAGACCTTGCCTGTTTGAAGGAAATCAGGGAAATATGTACAAATACCTAAATCAAACGCAGACCGGCCAGTGGTCCCATCGTTTTTTTCAGCGCTACGATTGCTGTATTAAAAGCAATCATAGACGAAAGGTGGGGAGAGTACAGCCACTTCGTTTGGTATGTTTGAGCGGGTGTTTCTCTAGATGTTTCTTCTATAAAGAGCGCCAGTCACATTCTGTGGTTCATTGTTTCAAAAAAAAAAAATCCCTACAATGTAGTTTATAAGGTGCAGGTCGGGATTCCTTCAACATTTCAACGATAACAGTAATCACAACTGCGCGCTAATTTTTAAAAATAATCTACTTGAGCAGAAATATACTGGTATAATAATGAGTGCACCAAATGAGTTACAGTGGGCGTCAATGGCGGTGGCCTCTTCGTGGCCTTGAAAAGCACGCGGCGCGACCGCGCCGCTTGAGCAGGAATCCTCCACTGGACATCAAACTATGACGTTTTCTCGATAGTTAGTTAGTTTTCTTACTAGTTAACATTAGATGTGATGAACATCTGTCAAGAAAACCCAGTTTTGCCACTGTGGGAACGATTCCATCGTGAGCGACGCGATCGCGCTGCGTGTTTTTCGAGGCTGCAGAAGGGCCACAGCCATCGACGCCCGCTGTTACCCTACACGAGAAAAAAGCCCGCGAATTCTTCCTGTATTGCCAATCTCATCCATGATGTTCAGCTACTATTTCCGCTTCTCACCGGGCATATATTATGGCTTGCCAGTCTGACAAATTACTACGGAAGATGTCTACTTCGCATGCAATGTGGTTCATCAAATTCGATTGGTGAGGTGTCTCTTCCTGCAACGAAAGGGCCCACATACTTTCCTGAAATATTTCCGGTGGAAACATGGACGGTATGGTGTTTTACATATTCTTTTTTATTATTTCATCTAAAAATGCCTTTTTATGCAGGGAGCACAGCCGGCACCTCTGATCACCAATAGCCATTTCAACCAGATCTCAGATCATGCTCGTGAACAGGAAGCCTTAGCAGCTCTATCAGCAGCTCAGTCTAGCAGACGGCAAGGAAACAGGAGGAAGGTGTGCAAAATGTCTGTTCGCACAAATGCTCGGATTCTTCCAAGCACCGATGTCGTAATGTCTTCGTTCTGTCTTGATCCTGATTAGAATTGATAATCCTTTTTCTAGGCTAGATCCATTATCGAACATGCGCTTGCCCTTGCACCGAACCATCCTGACATCTTGACAGAATATGGCCTGTACCACGAGGTCTGCTTTGCTTCTCTTTCATCTTATGCTGTGCGTTTTTTTTTGGAACATAATTCCATCAGGTACTCGAGAATAACGTTATGGAAGCCGATCTCTGCTATGCAAAAGCATTGGCATTTGATCCTCATCACTCTGAGGCGCTTGTGTGGGTTTCCACTCATCTAATATCTAAATGTTGTTATGGTGTTGTATCTATGAGAAAAGCATTCTTGTGATGGTTACTGATTTTTTAATCAACGTTTGCTAATTAGTTCTATTTACTAATATTACGGAACCGTTATGTGAAAATGGGTGTGCTCGACTGAATCACATTTCGTTTTTTAGGCGAAGAAAGAGGACGTTACCCCTTGTGAGTGCTATGGATGCCAAGTTGTTGGGGAGAATTCAGAAGAAACGTGACGAATTCGCTCGATTACCACACACGGCCTCGTTGAAAAGGGCTATGCGTGAAAGCTATTTCCTCCACATCTACCACACGGTCGCCATTGAAGGAAACACTCTGTCACTTGGACAAACGCGGTATCTGTTCTTTAATTTTGGACCGATATTTCGTTTTATCTTGCATTGCGCAACTGCACGCGGTCCTTCGCGTCGCATCGCACGTTTCAACCTTTTGAACGCTTGTCGCAAATATGTTGGAGTATTATTCTCGCTGTTAGTCATTGATTACATCCAATCTAAGCGCAATTTTTTCACAGTGTGAACTGTGCACGTATAATTTGCATCCACACGAGTCGCAAATCCTATGGTATAGTGAGAACTTCGAAGTCATGTTTTTTGTGGGTGCTGCGTCGAAGAGGCGTGCGTTTCTCTTCTCTTTATTACATTTGTAACTAAATACTGTCTTCGTGTTGGACCAACACTTTTGCCATCCAACATATGTAGCTATATCAAAGGAACGAAACTAATGAAACAGTCAAGCTATTTGAAGTGCTTGCGAAACTTCTCACAGTTCTTTCAACCTGCTTTGAAGACACTTCTAATTTTTAACAAGAATAGGGAGTCAAAATCATAACCAGAATTTTGCATTGCAGTTAACTGCTAATAAATTTGCTATCACCGTTTCCGTTTCTCATGTCACGATCTTTGGAATATTTGCGCCTTTTTTTCCCAAGTGGTTAGGTAGTATAGTCAGTAAACAGCACAGAGCTGCCTTTTTGCGCTTGAACCAAGAGGTTAACACTTCAGCATGACCGTGTCTTGTTTATTTAGTTCCATACTGGAGTCTGGTATGGCGGTGGCTGGGAAAAGTATTCAAGAACACAACGAAGTTATTGGCATGGATGCAGCTCTAAGATTTCTGAACCATTCACTTCTTCACATGAACGAAATCACTCTAGATGTAAGCTTCTTTTTTGACACATTGTAACTATACCTGACTGCTAGCTGAATGCTATGGGCTTCTCTCATGCAGGACATCATGGAAATGCATCGAAGGGTTCTGGGCAATGTTAATCCAGTAGACGCAGGACGTATTCGAACAACACAGGTTATTTCCCTTTTCGTTTGTTCTCTTCGACCTAGCTTAGATTTTCTTTTTGCTTATGTAGAACATCTCTTTAGGTATTTGTTGGACGATTTACGCCAGTAGCACCTGAATATGTTAAAGGGCAGCTGGATGATCTGGTAGATTGGCTTAGGGATCCTTCAACACTGGAAATGAACCCGGTTGAAAGAGCTGCCATTGCACATTACAAGCTTGTTGGTTACTTCAACTTGCAGACTTTCTTTTTTTTTTGTTTTTGCTTTGGCCATTGGAATATCTAAGCAGTTTTACTGATTGTCTAGGTTCTCGTACATCCATTTGTGGACGGCAACGGGAGAACTGCGCGACTTCTTCTTAATCTCATCTTGATGAGGGCCGGGTTCCCACCCGTAATACTACCCGTGGAGTCACGAGCCGAGTACTACGCAACGTTGCATACGGCTAACCTTGGAGACTTGCGGCCCTTTGTGAGATATGTGGCGCGTCACACGGAAAACACTCTCAAGGTAGATTTTTCAATTTTTCTCACATGAATACCGTAAATCCAAGTACGGCTGTCTTTGAATCTCGGCATTATTGAACTTCGCATAGGCTTCTTTGTTTAACGACATTCAAGACACGAAACATTGGCCGAAGAATAAAGATCATACCAATCTCGGGTGCCGTTAAACGACGAAACCTATACTACCATAGTTGTTTGCAAAGTCCGGTGGGAGCTAAGTGTGATTGTACTTTTGAGGACATCCTCCATTCTCTGGAGGTCGGAATCTACCCTCATTTCGCTGGAACGCATATTTTAGCTTTTGGTTCAGCTCATCATCTCGTTATTCGTTCCGAATGTGAATGATGTTTTAATTAGTCTTTCCAAAAAATGCCTGCCTCCCGCTACACTGCGCGTCGACTAAGCCACGTCGCAGCACGTATGATAATGCATTGGAGGCGCGACGCGGCTTAGCAGACGGATGGTGGATGCCGGAGACAAGTATTTTTTGGAACGACTGTATGCTTAAAAGAAGACTTTTGCCGTAATTCTCACCTCATTATACTACTTCCACCATTTTCTGGACAGTGAGATTTGTGCCTCACAGCGCTCAAATTCTTTTTCGTACTATTTTCTCTAGCTGATTCTCATGCACCTCGGAATGGCTAATAGACGAATTGATCGTACCTCTCACCTCATGACCGCTTATTCACCGTTTATTGTTGTTGCTGTTGTTGTTGTTGTTGTTGTTGTTCCGTTTTCAATGGGATCCATGTTTTTCCCTCCCTACTCCCACAGCTGAAGCACTGCGTTCATTTCCATCCTTTTCTTACTTGATTAGTTACTGTATACGTGTCCTTTTAGTTCTACATGAGCTCGGCAGAGAAATGTGCAGGAGGCGATTGCGCTGAGAACGAATTGCACGGGGAGGAATCGGAGAGAATACAGTCCTGATTAGTAATATCATGCCAAAATTCTGGATAAGAATGCGTTCTCGTGCTGATCCCTTCATCATTCCAGTTTATAACAACTCGTGCTTTACGATATTCGTGTGTTTTATGGTCGTGCAATGTGCAATCAATCCGGGTAATTCAGGAACTGTGATAGCCTGCTCTTCCTTGTTACATGATCTAGTGAACTCGTACTTTGTACATATTTCTCGTAGAATCTAACACTGTTTTAATTATACACTTTGCCTCATAATTATGGTCCCTTCAACAAGCCTCCGCTTTTTTGGATTTAATTCAGGTTGATGTTTCCTCCTGTAATACTTATTTACTTGTTAATTCTAGTTTAATTTTTCAATATTTGCACGTAACACAGAAAATTCTTTGAAGGGACAGAACCGAAAAAGATTTGTAACCAAAATTCTGTGGAATTGGAAGTGGGGGAACTGGTACAATTCGCAGGAGATTTAAAAATGCATGGAGATTTCAATGGTTTTGCCTATTAAGGGTGTGGATAATCGTGAGGGAAGAAGGGGCGTAACCAGGCGACTCTGACTGGCACATTCGGGCCGCCCGCCACACCCACCTGTTTGACTCGTACGGCGCTAAGCCAAATACACCATGTGTGGGATTGACGCCGTTCGAGTTCAAACAGACGGGCGTGACGGACGGCTCGGGTGCGCCAATCAGAGCCACCTGATTACGCCCCTCTTTCCCGCACGATGATACACGCCCGACTATTATTCTTCAAAAGCTCGAATCTCTACCTACTGGATCGTTCAGCTTGCTCGATTTACGGGACAATGCCTTTAGCAAAACAAAAAATCTCTCAGAGATGCGAATCCGTTGACTTACCACACTGTCATGTCGATGTTTCGAACAAAGTTGATACACGTGTGAAACGAGTGCTTGTTCTTGTTACCATAATTATGGGACACTTTGTAAATGTATAATACAGTTTCTCGACTTCTGAATCCAGGTGTTTTGTTAGTTTCGTCTTCGTTCAACACGTCTATCAAAGTGATTTACATACATATTATAGCATCGAGGGATTATCACTCCATATTAGTCCAGGGGCCTTCAGGTATAGTGCTGTCTTGTCTTCATTGAAGTAAAAATATTTAGTTACGGATTTGCAAACTAATCAAATGGTGTAGCAGATATTACAGACGTTTTGAAATAAACCTTTATTAATTCAAAAAATGGCAGTCATGTAACCACACTGAGGAAGCGTCGAATTTCTGCGAAGCCTTTTTCCAACAATACACAGCATTCATAAATTAACTAATCAAACTGCGAATTCTATTTTTTCTATGGTAGATCTTCATTCATGTTGTGAAAGGAAGAAGTTGCCCGCAATTGGATCACCTGAAAAAAGAGTTGATTTATAATATAAAAAGAAAACTTATGCTGGTTACTAGTAATAAGTGGCAACTTGGCTAGTGTGACTGTTTACGTTCGTTCACGCCTAATTGATGTGTATTCATGGAATTCCAGTCGTTGAGACCCGCTCGACATATTACACTACGGTGCTCGTCTCTCACGCTTGCATCACAGAATATCGTTCGTTTGGTTTGCCGTGCCGCACCATCTACGCGATGCGGCAGATCAATTTTGTGCTGTGGTTGTCGCGCATGCCGGTATTGATGTTTTGCCTGTCTCCTTACCCAAACATTATAGAATGAAACCAAAGACACAAAAAAAAACTGTTGAAGAAAACGGCCGAAAACAGCAACGTGTGAGCAGGTGGTGCGGCGCGGCAGACCAGCCGGGCAGCATATAAACAACTACCGACAGACTTTAGTAATGGAGAAATATCTGTAGCTGCCGAGGTATGTCTTCCTTCCTGATTTCTGTCTAGTGGGAATGAATCAAAATTTAAGTACCAGTTTTTGGCTTCTTCCCAAATATGGCTACACTGATTAGTGGGATCGTATATTAAGCTGTATCCAAGGACTCCAAGCTTGTTAGTGACTGTTCTCTACAGGAATTCTATCTCTGTGAAGATCTTGCTTGGTACAGCTGTGGCAAATCAGAACTCGGAGTTTATACCGTACAAATGCTGGAAGAGGAACAGCATCAGCTTGCAAACGTATGGATTGAGTTTCGACAGAGATATCCTAGAGATAGGGCATGTGTGGCGCAGTGGTAAAAGGCTCACTACTCACGCACACGGTCGATGGCTCGATCGGGCCCTTGGCCAACCAAGCCATCCATCCCCACGGGGTCGGTAAATTGGTACCGGAGGAGTCTGGGAGGGAGAAGCACTGACTTGGCACGTCGGACGCACCCCC
>JARK01000193.1:44650-55118 GCA_000688135.1 Ancylostoma ceylanicum | reverse complement strand
TCCACGAAAAATCTCTGCACCTGCCACTACTTCAGCAGTATACCTGAAAAATCGCGAAGTGGCCAATAACCCGTTCAACGGAGGATCCGCCGAAAAGTGGATTGTGGCAGCGGTCCATGCCTAACGTGTGTGGCGACGCGTTTTACTCAGAACAGCCAGAAAAAATTGCTGATAAGTATTTGTTGAGCAAGTTTCTGAGAACATCTGAAAATTTTTTGCCCCGAAGCTTTGCTAACAACTTGTTTTCGCTTCATTTTGCTGACAAGTTGTCGCTCCTAAATTTTGTCAGCGAATTGTTTCCACTTGTTTCCACCAATAAATGGTCTGTCACGCAGGTTGTGGCGATCCTGTTGCACATCTTGCCGGTAGGTTTTAGGCTTCAAAACCGTTCAAATACTTGCCCCACTTTTTCTCAGCAACACCTAGTAGTCAATCTTGAGAAAATTTTCCCTTTCTTTGCAGCACTTACACTGTCCGGACCTCCTCACTGGTCGTGTCGTATGTTACGAGCGCGAAATGTTCCATCATCTTGTTTTGGCGCTTCTTGTCAACAAGTTGCTGGGAGAAAAATCAGCTGACAACTTGTTTTTGGATGGTATGATGACGTCAGTTTTGTCGACAATGATTTGCTAGTCAAAGGCTTATCTGCACTTTGTTTTGGCGCAAAGGTGGGCTGACAACTTGTTCTAAGGGTTCTAGGTACTACATCAAAACCGCGCAACGACCATAGCTCGCGTGTGATAAGGCATCACTCATCTCCCACGATCGGCCTGCACTCCGCCCCTGCTCGCCGAAAAATTGCCTTAAAACTGTGGGTGGCTTCGCGGTATCATTAGGACAGACAAAGATTCCACCCGTGCAAAAATACGCAACGATGTGGAAACTGGTAAAGCCCAAAATCCAATAAGTATAGACAGCTCCAGCTGCTTCTGAGCTTAAATTCGTATGGAGGAAACGGTTCCTAGGAGTGGTTAGTTGAGGTAGCTAAGAGTGTCTTCTGTTGAGTTCCAGTAGAGACATCCTCAACCGAAGATGACATGAGAAGCGCACCCGTTCATGGTATTAACCGAAATACTCTCACAAATGGTACAGAATATGCCTATGAAGATGGATAAAATACTGGTGAATAATATGTCCTACGACCGCTACGAGCAGAAGTCCTGGAAAGAACGTGCTCTTTTTAGAGGGGGAGCCCTGGCTCACTGCATGAACGCTCATTTCGCTTTTTTTGGAAGAAAATCCGTATAAGCTGTGAGAAGAATGTCTTGCACGGACATCTCCTGGATGCTTATCGGCTATCTAGCTGTTTTTAATGATTTGAGCAGATTTGTACAGCAAAATTCTGCGAACCTGTGAATTCTACAAACATAAAAAGTTATATATTTGTTGTGGGAACTTCAAACATGGTAAGATGGTGCCGTCTCAAAGCGTCGTTACATATAAGTTTCTTCGTTTTGTGGATATTGTGGACTCCTGTTTTCAATCTTTATTTTCGAGCTTTCGGTGTTTAAAACCTTCGTCAGGCCTACAACACATTGCAACATATCATCTAGCACTCATGATAAGAACGAGTTCAGTGAGGAATGAGGAGCTAGACTGACCAGACTACGCTATCCAGATGACAAACAGGGCAGCAAGCGAGTCAGTAAAAGAATGAGAACTACAGAATGAGAACTCTTTTATGTCACATCCTCTGTAGTTCTCATTCTTCTACTGACTCGCTTGCTGCCCTGTTTGTCATCTGGATAGCGTAGTCTGGTCAGTCTAGCCCCTCATTCCTCACTAAAATCGTTGTTATTATGAGTGCTAGATGATATGTTGCAATGCGTTGTAGGCCTGACGAAGGTGTTGAACACCGAAAGCTCGCCAATAAAGATTGAAAACAGGAGTCCACAATATCCACAAAACGGAGAAACACAATAAGGTTTCACACACTATTATTCATTCCTTTCTATATTGTTGAAGTGCACTTTTGCCCGAAACGAAATTTATTTTGAAGGCGATAGCGTATCAACTTAATCCAGACTAAAGGCTGCGTACAAAGTTTTTGAAAAGTATTGATGTAGAGCTTGAATTACAACGTCGAATGTAAATTGTAAACAACATAGAAATACGAGAAAATGCCACCCAAAGCAAGTTTTGTCAGTCGTGCTCAATCCGAACGCTCTCGCCTTGGATGAGAAGAACGACACCGTAGGGCGAGCGTTGTGGGTTGTGGTTCCGGTAGGGTTACCTTCGGCGAGTTGGCTGACCTGTGAGGAGATGAGCGGGACGTGCTCCATGAGGTACTCCACACGCGTTTGTGGGCATCAGGAAGGTGATAAGTATCTGGTTCCCAAATCTGTGAGGGAAATGGTATCAAGAAAAGAAAGAAAAAGCAGTAGAACTCCGAAGCAGCAGCTTATCCAGGAAGAAAAGTAGTCCGTCAGAACGAACATCAAAAGCTGCAAATTTTACAAATCTGCTTTTCTTACGGCTAGTGCTTAGGTGGACTCTAGGTTATCCTCACCTTAACCTCATCAAAAGACAATGTTCTCAACGGTTTTCTTGCATCGTGAATTGATAATACTCCTAACAATAAGCAATTGTCATTATAAAATTCTATGATGGAGTTTTCATCGAAATTTCGTATTTTAAGCTTGCAGAAGAGGACTTTTAACACGGCCTGAAAAGAGGATATGCAGTGGATGTTAGGACAATGTGAGGTATTTCCGTAAAGTGCTTTGGCTTTGATCACTCCCCATTATTGTGATTCTCACCGTTGTGGTCATCTGTTTCGCAAAGAAGCACGAAGATATGTCGAACGAAAATGACTGTAACACTTGCGAAAAAGTTTACGACCCAACACTCACTGGAGATGCAGAACGCGACAAGAAGACAATATTTATATCAAAATCATGAAAAGCATTGACCAAATTGTAAAGATACGGCACTCCTAGACCCAAACATATCACAGTCAAAAATTTGGCTGACTCTGTAAACAATATGTACTTGTTCTACGAAATTCTAGAAGCCGCATCGAGAGGCTGCGACGTTCGAAACAACAACGAAAAACTAGAAAGTGGCGGAACACCGGGAATGAGGTCGGTACGATGAGGGCAAACAGAACAATCATTGCACAGGGAACAACAATAATTAGAGCAATACATAGGCGGTTGAGCAGAGAACAGGCGAAATTAAAACAACAACAGCAAATGCGATGACTCGTGGCGACACGTAGATGACATTAGAAAGAAAGGAATGTGGGAGATAGAGAGACATGGGCAGCTCTTTCCTCGTTGAGATTCGCGCTCAGAAGCGTTCAACAATTACGTCGTCTTCTTCGACCTGTGGTACCAGAGCCGTCAGCAAGGAGATTCGTTCGCGGAAAAGCGGACAAGCGAAAGCACGAGCGAGAACATGCACGAACAACCGAGTCGCACCAACGAAAGAACACGCAACGGACGGCACGACCCTCTACACGCTACTGAACCTAGGAGGCACACAGCTATACCTCGGTTTCCCTCCTCCGCGACCGACTGCCGCTGCGCCGGAAGGCGTCCTGCGAGCTGGGGCTGTCCGCGAAGGATCCTGGCGGAGCTCCGTCTCCTCGAATCACCGTGCCGCGCAGACCGGACACGTCCCCGCCGACGGACCTGTGCACAACCACGACACTGCACTCACTCACAACCACAACAAGAACAGCACCCTCACGGGGACCGACATTTCTCGGCCCACGGAGGACAGAAGAGCAGTGAATGCCACCTCACTACTGTGATGACTTGCGCTACGTGTTATGTCTAGAGAGGGTGCTGCATGGGCTATTTCCAGAAACTCACCATTCATCATCGTTGACGGTGAGGCAATGGGGCTGTCGCATCACGGGCTCGTACGGGAGACTCATCACCGGCATTCCAGCGGAACTAGGACTCATCTTAAACAGACACAGTTATAGGTTGGTCCAAAAATACGGGGACTCACCAAAAGATTCATATCTAACGTTAGAAAGCAAGTTGGCAATTTTTTCTCCAATGCGGCGTTTTTCACTCAGCAATGTACAAAATATACTATCACATCTCACAAATTCCCCTAATATCGGCGAAAAAAGACGCGAAGAATTCGAAATAGTCACTTGTCGTGGCGCGTAAGTGCCGCGTAAGTGCCTTTGCAGATAACTTCACGCTTTTAGAAGCGCTTGCTCCGAGGATTAGTCAATTTTTTGGGAGTGAAATCAGTTTTTGCCCTTAAATAAATACTATAACAAGAAATCTGCGCGAATGATTATTAAAATTGGAAGTTATAAGGACGCGGACGTGACCTCCCGTGCAAAAACACGGTGAAAATGCATGTTAGGGTTGTTTCTAGTTCTTTCTTCAGTGTTTAGATAGGAAAGTGGAACTTCTTAGGCCTACAAACTTCCAACTTTGTAGTTCTTAGCAGAATTTCCATCGTTATACGTTTAATGATGGTGATTCGATTTGAGAAGCAAGTTCGGACCGTGTCGTGTATCGACGTATTCGCACCAAACCTTGGTTCTCATAACCATGGTAGGTGGTTTTTCACAAGTGTGTGTATAATCATAGGGAAATAAAAAATAAATAAATATGGGAGATTCCAATGGTCAAGCCCCACACACCACACCAAACAGTACTACATGTAATATCAAACGAGAATGAAACCGGTGATGATAAGGAAAGGTGAGGATGTGCAGGCAGTCAAAGTGCCAAGAAGCAGGTGAAACGGCGCGAGCTTGAGCCACTGGAGTTTCCTACAGTTTTGCTTCTCTCTAAAAGTATCATGGTGAAATAGCCTGGAAGCAATTTTCCCAGGACCCAGGAAAGCACTCTACTCTACATACATCAGAAAACCAGAACTTGACGGCTATCGCGGATTTAATTGTAATGGTCGACGAATACAACCTTTTACACGAGCATATTTGGTTTTAACGCTTGGAATCATTTTTGGGAGTTCCTTTCTAGTGTTTTCTACTTTACTTATCCTTTAGCTTAGTGAGAAAAGCTGGATTTTGAAAAGGGCGTCACTGGAAAAAGGAAAATAGCTATGGGCTATGTTCTCCGTAACGCTGACGGTACACTCCACGAGACGCAATTTTTTGCAAGGATTTGAGCCATTCACTTCTATCGAAACTGTATTTAGGTGGAAATCGAAGAAAAATTAGTGAAGGTCTTGCCAGGGTAAACAATGATTAATATTTGAGTCCAGGCATATAATTCTATTCACTTGATTCGCAAAGCGCTGTGCACAAATGTGAACCTGTAAGCTCTTGTGTTTTTCCTTAAGAATGGAATGCCACTTCACAAGTGTAATAATCTGTATTTTATAGTTTATTTTTCCCTATTTATTTAGGTTGTATCGAACACATTTCTTACTCAATGGAAAAAAAAGTTTACCTCCACATTGTTAGGCACAGGTGTCATCATCGGAGGGGTTTCAACCACAGGAGTAAGGCCAGTGCGGGGCGATCGTAAACTGGAACATCACTGTTTAATCAAAAGAGGAGTTACAAGAAAGAGGTGGGAAGAAAACCACAGCACCCATTTTTGTTCCGTATTTGCTCCACATTTTTGAAAAGTTTCCCCTTGAGGATGAGATCTCCAAATCCTTGCGTGTGGGAGAACGCGTATCCGGATCGCAAGGAGCCGCGGACGCTGCGACGCGTGGCTGCGGACCGTGTGAAGGCAGGTCTGAAAGAAATCCAGTGGTAGGTAAAACCTCCAGAACGTGCCTAACTCATATGATATTCCAACGTTTGAGGTATGATACTTACTTCTTGTCCTCTTTTTCTCTGCCGACCGCTCTTTTGCCAAGCTTCTTCCGCACCCTGAGGCGATCGGCGAACGACGGGTGCGTGTCCAGCCAGAAGAACCGATTCAACATCACCGGGAGCAGCAGTATCACCGCCACCTGGAACTATTACCTTGAACAGAAGAAGGAGGAAGGGGATGGATATTAGGTGGAGGGAGGACGAGAAGTCCCTAAGTACCATGAGTATGGAGAACCAGAACTGCGGTGTCGCCATCGTTTTCCATGCAACTCCGTAGGACACTGTCGAGGAAGTTTTGGCCAGCAGGGAGACAGGTAGTCCTAGAATGGAAAGTAGTAGCATATAAAAGGAAGAGGTTGCAGAGAGGAGGGAGCTGGTACCTTCATAGATGAGAAAGGCCAACAAAAGGTAGAAGATCACCGATCCCCAGATGACGAAGTGGCTGATCGCCGTCCAGTAGGCGGTGTCGAAGGCGATCTGCCCGGTGACGACGACGATCAGCGCCGTGAACGTGGTGAACGCCAGCGTGGAGTAGTCGTCCAGGTCCTTGCCGTTGTACGCGGCTCCGTTCAACAGCGTCCCGTACGGTATGAAGAAAATGACGAGCGAGCTGGAAAAGATGTTCAGCAGGAGGGGGGGGGGGTGACCAGAGCCCGCAATTGAGAACTACTCACCTGAACATGCCATGAAGGACGGAGTAGATGAAGATCCTCATGTTGAAGAAGAGGTTGAACTGGCCAGGCAGATACAACTTTGGATATCTGAACAGCCGGAAATTCGCTGAAGACGCGTATGCTCAGCGTTTATACTCACTGTAAGCTGTAGGCGTCGTCCACGTCTTGGTCAAGGGACCCCATCGCCAACACTGGGAGGGCAGTGAAGAAGAGATTGTAGCAGGCGATGAAAACAGCGTCGAAGACGGTCTACAAACAAAACAAGTAGAGAGGACAGAGATGCTGTAAATCTGAGAACAAATAAACTAAAAAAAGTGAATACCTGAGCAGAGTATCCACAGAAAAACGAGTACCAGAAATGCGTCAGCGTGAAGGCGAAATTTTTATAGAAGAAGTACCTCAGGAACTTTGCCATTCGTATGTACGACCACCTTCAAAGCATTTCATCAGCAGTAGTGCAACGAAGGCTGAGGAAAAAAGTTAAGAACTACATAAAAACATGGTCCGTACCTGCCATGAACCAACAAAAGCCGCTCAAGATAACGGAACTGCCCTATGGAATAGTCCGATGCCAGCACAGCCTGCATACCTTCCTGTCCTGAAGCGGTGCGCTTTATTAGAAAAAAAAAACGAATTAAAATCGAAAACCCGAGGACGTGCCCGATATTCCAACTCCAATGTGCGCAGTTTTGATCATGGAGACATCGTTGGCACCATCTCCGATCGACAGCGTCACCGCCTTCTTGTTCCGCTTCACCAGATCGACCACCTGAGCCTTCTGGAGCGGTGTTACTCGACAGCAGATCACTGCCTGCAACGAACAACCTCTCAGTGCCTGCAACGGCTTTTTAGCAGCAGGACTGACCATGCACATGGTGGCGATTTCGAGGAACAGCCGTTCGAGCCGCTCATCCAGCGCGAATCCTAGTGAGTCTCCGTTAATCACCAGAGCGACACCGCCATCTCGGTTCTCGGTTGGTGAGTAGTGATTGGCCACTGAAAAACAGGCGATGGTGATAGATTATGTTCACAGGAGGGCGGTCTTGAGGAACGGTAGCATAGTGCTAGACTGCTGTGTTCGAAGAATCGAAGACATTATTCGATCTACGGCTTTGCTGGATGTGGGACTTTCAAAACAGAAAACAAAATCGTAACAATCCACTGCGTTCAACGGAAATTTAGCGTTAACTGGTTTCACCCCATAGATTCTTGCCCAATTATGTTACAACCAGTTCGTTAAGTGGAAAATGTTTGATATGTAGAGCTACAATATAGCTTTGTAGATAACTTTGTAAACATTTTGTTAGTGGGTGCAAAGAGGTGTCAAAGTCGGGACGTTTCTACTGTGAACTAGTGAGTTGAATCACTCTTTCTGCTTCTTGTTTACGGATGAAAAATCCTCCTATCATCAAGAGAATGAAGACAGCGTGGGGAAGCGCTCTCCTTTAATATTACGAAGTGCGCCCCTCGTTTTCCCACTGCTTACCTCCGTAAGTCATCGTAGAGTTCTGGCCGTCCCCATGTATGGTCTCGATCTCGAAGCGAGGCTTCTCCATGACGGGCGACTGCTGAAACATTGAACATTTGGTTTCGGGGCAGGGTTACGTCTCAGTCCGCAAGATGCCGCAAAACAATTCAACGCAAAGGCCCGTGAGGTTGACTGTGTGAGAAGCAACTAAGGTCGAGGCAAGGTGTTATCCGCGTCCGCAAGCGGTGCCGCAAGCAACCGATGCTGTTAGCCGAACGAAAACGAGAAAGTGGCGGTGACTGCAGTACCGTGTCGCCCTCCTCTAGACTGGCTATAACTCGCTGAATGTACTCATCTACCGTCCTGTCCCTAACGAACAAACGAGGCCGTCGCTAACCGAAAAAGGCCGACAATTAACGATAGAAGAAGGAGCACACGAAACGAAGGTGCAGGTCCGGAGCCGCGCCCGGCCGCCGGCGCACTCACCGAGTTGTTCATGATGCGGTCGAACGTGGTCTTCGTGTCCTTCAGCTGCACCTCCACCTCTGTGTGTGTCTGACCGTCGATCACCACGATCTCCTTCATGTCGTCGGTGAGCAGGCGACACGAGTACGCGATGTTTATCGCCGTCTCCTGTAAAGTTCCCACTGCGTACAAAGTAGTAATAAAACTGACAATTTCAAAAGAATCTCTCTAAAAACTTGACAACACAACTGTTTAAACAGCTATCAGCGTGTTCCTCGAATATTCAAATAATTGTGAATAGGCACCCAGCATGAGTGATCACAAGTGGGAAAGAGAGCAGGGCAGAAAATAACGAGAAAGGATTCCGACTCCAGAATTATAAAGATGAAAGTCATATAGGATCGCAAATTCAAAATTAAGCAAAAAAATACTGGAGAATAGTGATGAAAATGAGGACCTCAGAAATAAGACATCGCGAGGAAATTTATCTATTCCATGAAAAATATGCAGTTTTCTTTTGATTTTAGGAAGTTGTGATTAGTTCAAAAAAAAAAAAAGAAAACTTAATAACAAAGTCGGATTGGTTGCTGTGAAAAAAAGATCAAACCAATTAACTCTTAATGCTGAAATAGACTGTAGATAATCGGCAACAGGGGCAGGATATGGAGAAGGCGCGGGAAGAAAAATCGGGGTTTCCGCAAGAAAACACGTCGCAGACACAAGAATTTTAAAAACAAAGTTGTGAAGATTAAATTAGAATTCGAACACTGAACGAAATGAACAGAAGAATGAACAGAATTCACGGAAGAATGATAGAAAGAAGTCAAAAATAAATTAATACAGAATTTCCATATATTTAATGGAATAATTTAGGAAATTCCGTTCGAAGCCGTCCCGCACCCCTTCTCTTGGACTCTTACATACTCTTGGACTGCTACATATGCTACATACACCTGCCAAAAGGTTGGTGCAACCATTCCACTTTGCTGTCGAGAACTTTCTCAGTTTATCGGAAGTTACCGGTTTTGATTTTTCAAGTGAAGCGTACTTCCAAATAGTGTATATTAGGTTGGTTCGAAGGTCGTGCACCAATATTCATTTTTCAGTCCTGAATTCCATTGTCCAGAATTCAAAATCTTTGCCAATAGAATGTGGGAGAATGATCTGCTGCTTCTAAACTATGAAAATTTGCAGACCAGGTTCCATCCATAAACAATGCTATGATTGTTCGAAAAAAGTGTAAAATTTGGTGCTAGAATTTCGGACCAACCCGATATGTATAAGAATATAAAGAAAACTGATAGCATATTTTGCGGAGATCAGACCGAAACCCACCGTTTTGTCCCCAGTCAACACCCAGATCTTGATGTTAGCCTCAGATAGACGAGCAATTGCCTCTGGCACTCCGTCTTGAAGCTTGTCCTCTATAGCTGTGCCTCCGATGAGGGTCATATCTGAATGCATAACCTTATAAGAACACGTCCCTTAGCCATGTAGCTTGCTTGCTCACCCTTCTCCATCTCCTCGTAGATGGCGTCAAGCTTCTTCTCTCTGTTGTACATGTCCACAGCTGCCGCTTGCTGACGCTTCTGAAAAAGTTCTGCTTAGGTATGGTAGTTCTACTGCTCCTGATGCCAACTTACACTCCAATCTTCGAAATAATCCGGCTCAATGTCCTTGTATGCTAAGCAAAGGGTTCGAAGGCCAATGTTGGCGAATTCTGCCAGGTGGGTGTTGGTGGAACTGACCAGTAGAGGAGAAGTGCTGGGTTTCAACCTGAGTATCAAGAGCATTTATTTGTTTAGTAGATAGAAGATGGAGAAAACCACAAAACGTGTAGATCGGAGAAGAACGAACCGCTCCATGATCATCATGTCAGCGCCTTTGCAGTAGAGTCGGATCTTCCCTTGCGAGTTCTTGGTGATAACGGACATTCGCTTCCTCTCGTTGTTGAAGTCGAGGATGCAGAGCAGCTCGTACACCTGAACGGATGACAGTGAGATGGGGAACAGGAGCCTCGTGAAAGTTGCAAGAGGGTAAATTCTCTAGCACTTTTCTCGTACATACAATATGCCTTGAGGTCAACAACGTATCTCC